>CAWVRF010000781.1:0-98000 GCA_963932465.1 Maratus speciosus
ACTCAAACTAACTAGATCGAAAGCGAATTTTTCTCGTTATAAACGATCATTGTTTCGTGTTAAAACAAAAAAAATAATGTATTAAATATTAAATAATCACATTGCTAACAAGTCGTAAACCAACTTAGTGAAAAATGTCCAAGCCGGGAATCGAACACGGGCCCCTGGAATAGACCTCCAGTGCTCTATCACTAAGCCACAAGGACGATGCCCAGCTTGGCATCTCTCACTTATATAAGTCGGTAAGGCTTCAACCGCAGTCTTCATGAGCACACAATCTAGTGGCGAAACATGAGACGCAAATGAACCCAGCATCGTTGACTATGCAATTTTAATTAATTTTTCAACTACTTTTCTGCAGTGAAATTACGCTTAAAATTACTGAATCTCTATAATAATAGCCTAAGTTATGTGACTGCCATCAATAGTTCCGGGCGGACCGCTTCACTTTTTATATGCCAAACAGCCAATTTGGTAATTTAATGTTAGCCGGGCGCAGGTGAGAAATCGCCAAACATTATGTAGATTATCTATATTATAAAGGACAAACATATCTGTGCGTAACGCATACGTCATTCTGCGAATGGCAACACTTTGAAATTTGAAATGAAATATTTGTTTTGCAATTTTCTCTACTGCAAATTTTTAAACTTCTAAACATCGCACATTTAAAATTTTTATACCGTCGTATGAGGAAAAAAATGCTCTTTTAAATGCAATTTGTTTGAAAGCTGTATCTCAATTTAATTTTGAGATATTAATTTTTTTTTGTAGTTTTTAATACAGTTTTTGTAATTGTGGCAACTGAAGAACTCAATTTCTGTTGAAAGTCATGGAGGGTTGAAAGTAAAGGGAAACTAATTACGGAAGAAAGAAAATAATATATTACTGTACCTTTTTTTGCCATTGTCTCATAAAAACTGAAAAAATAAATGGAAATTAAAATACGTGCTATGTCGGCGATTTTTTAAATTTCTAAATATCGCACATTTTCAATTTTTAAACCGTCAAATAAAGAAAAAAATCTACTTTCAAATGCAATTTGTTTGAAAATTGTATCTTAATTGACTGAGCTATTATATTTTTTAAGTAACTAACCGCCCGTGTCGCCCAATTTGGTCTCCCTTAAATGTATGCTAGGCATTGTATCATAAATGTATGCTAGGCATTGTATCATGTTACTTTTATTCATAATTTAATTTACTTACTCAATCCTTCGCCAAATTTGAAGATTCTGATAGAGAAATCGAGAACTCCCTACAGTTATGTTAGTCGGGCACAGGTGATAAATCGACAAACATTGTACCCATCGCATTTTTTATTTCATATTTCGTTAATTCAGATTAAAATATAATCCTTTCACACATTTTATTTAGAATTGATGACTTTAATGTAAAAATAGAACTTTTAAAATTCATGACTTTCACTTAAAAAAAAATTCTTTACAAAAAGAAAAAGAATAAATAATACCATAGACCATTTAATTTCAACATCAAAGCATTGTTTTAATTTACCCCTCGAAAAATAAAAATGCTGATGGAGAGTTAAAAAATGCTATTGGCGAGAATTGCACCCAACTAACATAAAAGTACGAACTCTTTGCGGTCATAGACACTTTTATGTAGTTTTATTTGAAAAAATATTTGTATTAAATCGGTTGCCAGAAAAAAATTTCTTTTCTCGCCATGGACCTTTTCTATATTTCGCTAAGTACGTATACTGGAAAAGCACCTTCATTTATAATTTTATTTATTGTAGTTTAAATTAGATGAATAAAAGGTGTCATATACGCACTAAGTTGGCACGACTTTTTTCCGACACCAATGTCATATACGCACCGGAGTACTTAACTGGCGCCAAAGTGTCATTATTTTGCTTGATATGGTAACCCGGATGTAGTTGTTTATTTACTTTTATTTTATTTTTTAAAACTATATAAATTGTTTTGTTCTATAGTTATTAATTAAACTTTTTATTTATTTATTGTTTTTCACTTTTTTAAAATATTACACAATAAGCAAATGAGGTGCGTTTCATTCGGGCGTTGCCATTAAACAATTAACCGCCAATTGTTTACAATTAACCAATTGAACAATTAACCAACAATTAATCGCGATTTCTGTGCCACGTACGATAGCGTAATATATATATATAGATTTTCAAGCATAAATTATTTTTAATTTATCTCTATCACGTGTAGCTCGATTACGGAAGGTTAATCCGCTTGCCCTTAAAACAATGTAAAAAGTTCCACATACGTTTTCGCCTAATGTTCCATAACAAAGTTAAAAATTCCTCTATAGAAAAATAAATAATTTAATGTAAATAAGAAACAAATTTAACAGACACGTGATTGAACCATGCGCTTATGCACCGAAATGATCGAAAGACTGACGTAAGTCGCAAAATCTTGGGTTAATAACTCCTGGCATGTGGTGACATGTGAAAGTATCGCTTTTAATAAATTTCAAAACTTTATTTGATTGCATAATTGATATTTTTCATATAAAAATTCTTTTGGATGTTAGTGGGCTATCTAAAATATGTATTACATGTAAAAAATAAATAGATTAAAAAAAATAGGTTGTCACCTATATTCTGTAACCCGAGGAGCTCGGGATCGATCCCCTAGTTATTATAAAGCGCAAAGCATTTGGCTGTCATCAACAGTTTGCAGCAGGATAAAACTGCATAAAAGTTACACTTTTAGAAAGATCGTATTCACAAAATTATAATGTTTGAGAGATTAGCTACATTCAAAAATCTATTTATTCTCAGATTACTTCAATTGAAATGACATTTGCAGTCAGTCCAATATCTGTTTCTACCAAAGTAAACACAAAAGATTCGTTCCTTATTGAGCTAAAAAAATATTAATTTATGGAGGTAATCGTTCACGCAGCAAGCTCTCCAACAATGACTTTTGTGCAAAAATAATTCACGCCTTTAAGCCAATCAAAGTTCAGCATCTCATTCTGTTTGGTAAACTTATACAATTCAACTTCTTTCACGATATTTTCTTCAAAAACAAAATCAACTCATCCAATAATATTTAATGAATGACATTTCAAATCGCATAGTCAAATAATTTGATATTTATGTATTATCCGCGCCACGAGGATAGATCACCGTAGATGATTGTTAATAGCCAATCATATTTACCTTTGTCAATATCGCATTCAAAACAGTGATTTAATATACCTTTGTTAAATAAGAGCATTAAAAATGGTAACTAATATTGAAGCAATCTAAAATTACATAAAACAATAATTAAACACTTAACAAGAATGAATGATCTTGACGTCACATTCACTTGACGTCAGATTCGTTCACGTGTTTATTACGTCATGAAGTGATTTTTAATTTGACATTTATCTGAATTTTTAATGATATTTTACAGATTTATTAGTTTTTCTCTAATTAAAATATCAATTACGTCATTAAATGGGGACGTCATGATAATAAAAGAGTACAATCAAAAAATGTGATGATGCATTAGTACGATAGATCAGTTTCAGCCGTTTTAATTGAAGGTGTCCATTTATTTTATTGGGCGTTTGGCGAATAGTTTGGCGATAGTTTTTTTTTTTTTTTTTTTTTTTTTTCATAGGAAGTGATCGACAGGATAATGGAGAACAACTCTAAAAAGATATTATTAACAATATTGTCTTAATGTAAGTGTGAGTATTATTAAAGGCTTTTCACAAAAAAATTCATTGACTAAATCCTATTAGCTATAATACGCCATTTGGCTAGGGACTCAATTACGGAAGATTACTTAACAGGTTTTAAAGTCTCCTCATTAGGGAACGTATTCACACTGATAAGCAAACGAACAAGAAGCATAAATGACTAAGCGGATTTCCGAAAAAAAAATACAACTCAACTAAAAATATCGAAATGCTGCGATGATCGCGAAGTGTTCTTGAGCTCTCTATCAGAATCTCTCGATTTGGCGACTTAAGCATATAAGTTAAACTATGAATAAAAGTAACATGTTGCAATGCATAGCATACATTTATGGGAGACCCAACTTGGTCGCCAGAGGCGGCTAGTATTAAATAATCACATTGCTAACAAGTCGTAAACCAACTTAGTGAAAAATGTCCAAGCCGGGAATCGAACACGGGTCCCTGGAATAGATCTCCAGAAATCTACCACTAAGCCACAAGCACAATGTCCAGCTTGGCATCTCTCACTTATATAAGTCGGTAAGGCTTCAACCGCAGCACTAGATGGAAAAGTCTTCATGAGCACACAATCTAGTGGCGAAACATGAGACGCAAATGAACCCAGCATCTGTGACTATACAGTTTTAATTAATTTTTAAACTACTTTTCAGCAGTGAAATTACGCTTGAAATTATTGAATAATAAAAAATCACATTGCTAAAAAGTCGTAAACCAACTTAGTGAAAAATTTCCAAGCCGGAAATCGAAGACGGGCCCCTGGAATAGATCTCCAGTGCTCTACCACTAAGCCACAAGGACGATGCCCAGCTTGGCATCTCTCACTTATATAAGTCGGTAAGGCTTCAACCGCAGCACTAGATGGAAAAGTCTTCATGAGCACACAATCTAGTGGCGAAACATGAGACGCAAATGAACCCAGCATCTGTGACTATACAGTTTTAATTAATTTTTAAACTACTTTTCAGCAGTGAAATTACGCTTGAAATTATTGAATAATAAATAATCACATTGCTAAAAAGTCGTAAACCAACTTAGTGAAAATTTTCCAAGCCGGGAATCGAAGACGGGCCCCTGGAATAGATCTCCAGTGCTCTACCACTAAGCCACAAGGACGATGCCCAGCTTGGCATCTCTCACTTATATAAGTCGGTAAGGCTTCAACCGCAGCACTAGATGGAAAAGTCTTCATGAGCACACAATCTAGTGGCGAAACATGAGACGCAAATGAACCCAGCATCTGTGACTATACAGTTTTAATTAATTTTTAAACTACTTTTCAGCAGTGAAATTACGCTTGAAATTATTGAATAATAAATAATCACATTGCTAAAAAGTCGTAAACCAACTTAGTGAAAAATTCCCAAGCCGGGAATCGAAGACGGGCCCCTGGAATAGATCTCCAGTGCTCTACCACTAAGCCACAAGGACGATGCCCAGCTTGGCATCTCTCACTTATATAAGTCGGTAAGGCTTCAACCGCAGCACTAGATGGAAAAGTCTTCATGAGGACACAATCTAGTGGCGAAACATGAGACGCAAATGAACCCAGCATCGGTGACTATACATTTTTAATTAATTTTTCAAATACTTTTCAGCAGTGAAATTACGCTTGAAATTATTGAATATTAAATAATCACATTGCTAACAAGTCGTAAACAGACTTTGTGAAAAATGTCCAAGCCGGGAATCGAACACGGGCCCATGGAATAGATCTCTAGTGCTCTACCACTAAGCCACAAGGACGATGCCCAGCTTGGCATCTCTCACTTATATAAGTCGGTAAGGCTTCAACCGCAGCACTAGATGGAAAAGTCTTCATGAGCACACAATCTAGTGGCGAAACATGAGACGCAAATGAACCCAGCATCTGTGACTATACAGTTTTAATTAATTTTTAAACTACTTTTCTGCAGTGAAATTACGCTTGAAATTATTGAATAATAAATAATCACATTGCTAAAAAGTCGTAAACCAACTTAGTGAAAAATTTCCAAGCCGGGAATCGAAGACGGGCCCCTGGAATAGATCTCCAGTGCTCTACCACTAAGCCACAAGGACGATGCCCAGCTTGGCATCTCTCACTTATATAAGTCGGTAAGGCTTCAACCGCAGCACTAGATGGAAAAGTCTTCATGAGCACACAATCTAGTGGCGAAACATGAGACGCAAATGAACCCAGCATCTGTGACTATACAGTTTTAATTAATTTTTAAACTACTTTTCAGCAGTGAAATTACGCTTGAAATTATTGAATAATAAATAATCACATTGCTAAAAAGTCGTAAACCAACTTAGTGAAAATTTTCCAAGCCGGGAATCGAAGACGGGCCCCTGGAATAGATCTCCAGTGCTCTACCACTAAGCCACAAGGACGATGCCCAGCTTGGCATCTCTCACTTATATAAGTCGGTAAGGCTTCAACCGCAGCACTAGATGGAAAAGTCTTCATGAGCACACAATCTAGTGGCGAAACATGAGACGCAAATGAACCCAGCATCTGTGACTATACAGTTTTAATTAATTTTTAAACTACTTTTCAGCAGTGAAATTACGCTTGAAATTATTGAATAATAAATAATCACATTGCTAAAAAGTCGTAAACCAACTTAGTGAAAAATTCCCAAGCCGGGAATCGAAGACGGGCCCCTGGAATAGATCTCCAGTGCTCTACCACTAAGCCACAAGGACGATGCCCAGCTTGGCATCTCTCACTTATATAAGTCGGTAAGGCTTCAACCGCAGCACTAGATGGAAAAGTCTTCATGAGGACACAATCTAGTGGCGAAACATGAGACGCAAATGAACCCAGCATCGGTGACTATACATTTTTAATTAATTTTTCAAATACTTTTCAGCAGTGAAATTACGCTTGAAATTATTGAATATTAAATAATCACATTGCTAACAAGTCGTAAACAGACTTTGTGAAAAATGTCCAAGCCGGGAATCGAACACGGGCCCATGGAATAGATCTCTAGTGCTCTACCACTAAGCCACAAGGACGATGCCCAGCTTGGCATCTCTCACTTATATAAGTCGGTAAGGCTTCAACCGCAGCACTAGATGGAAAAGTCTTCATGAGCACACAATCTAGTGGCGAAACATGAGACGCAAATGAACCCAGCATCTGTGACTATACAGTTTTAATTAATTTTTAAACTACTTTTCTGCAGTGAAATTACGCTTGAAATTATTGAATAATAAATAATCACATTGCTAAAAAGTCGTAAACCAACTTAGTGAAAAATTTCCAAGCCGGGAATCGAAGACGGGCCCCTGGAATAGATCTCCAGTGCTCTACCACTAAGCCACAAGGACGATGCCCAGCTTGGCATCTCTCACTTATATAAGTCGGTAAGGCTTCAACCGCAGCACTAGATGGAAAAGTCTTCATGAGCACACAATCTAGTGGCGAAACATGAGACGCAAATGAACCCAGCATCGGTGACTATACATTTTTAATTAATTTTTCAAATACTTTTCAGCAGTGAAATTACGCTTGAAATTATTGAATATTAAATAATCACATTGCTAACAAGTCGTAAACAGACTTTGTGAAAAATGTCCAAGCCGGGAATCGAACACGGGCCCATGGAATAGATCTCTAGTGCTCTACCACTAAGCCACAAGGACGATGCCCAGCTTGGCATCTCTCACTTATATAAGTCGGTAAGGCTTCAACCGCAGCACTAGATGGAAATGTCTTCATGAGCACACAATCTAGTGGCGAAACATGAGACGCAAATGAACCCAGCATCGGTGACTATACAATTTTAATTAATTTTTCAGCTACTTTTCAGCAGTGAAATTACGCTTGAAATTATTGAATATTAAATAATCACACTGCTAACAAGTCGTTAACCAACTTTGTGAAAAAATGTCCAAGCCGGGAATCGAACACGGGCCCCTGGAATAGATCTCCAGTTCTCTACCACTAAGCCACAAGGACGATGCCCAGCTTGGCATCTCTCACTTATATAAGTCGGTAAGGCTTCAACCGCAGCACTAGATGGAAAAGTCGTCATGAGCACACAATCTAGTGGCGAAACATGAGACGCAAATGAACCCAGCATCGGTGACTATACAATTTTAATTAATTTTTCAACTACATTTCAACAGTGAAATTACGCTTGAAATTATTGAATATTAAATAATCACATTGCTAACTTCTCCTAATCCTACCCTTGCAAACCAAGCTCACCTTGATCATGATAACGAGACAGTTCGGAACTTTTTGGCTACCCCCCCTCAAGATCCCCCCCCTAAAATTCAACCTATTGTTATCCACAATATTATCAAAAAACTCAAAAAGCGTAAAACCCCAGGATACGATAAAATTACTAACTCTGCTCTTAGAAACCTTCCTCCTAATTGCATAATCTATATCACTGACCTCACTAATGCTATCTTAAAACATAACTACTTCCCTAAACCTTGGAAACTTTCTATAATCTCTCCTATTCCAAAACCTGGAACTAACCTGTCAGACCCCACTAATTACAGAGCTATCTCCTTGCTACCTTCTATCAGTAAAGTGGTGGAACGTGTCATTCGTGCCCAGTTGCAGGAGTTCATTCAGCAACACAACATTCTCATGCCTGAGCAGTTCGGCTTTCGCCCAAAACACTCAACACAACACCAGCTTCTTAGGGTTGTTGAGTTCCTCAGCGAGAAACTCAATGCAAAAATTCCCGCAGCTGCCATCTTTCTTGATGTCGCAAAGGCATTTGATAAGGTCTGGCATATGGGCCTCATTTACAAATTAATTCAGCTCGGTTTTCATCCCAGACTTATACATTTAATATATTCGTACCTTTGCGACCGCTCTTTTCAAGTCCGCATAAACAACATTCTTTCTCTTATGCTTCTTATCCTAGCGGGCATCCTTCAGGGGAGTGTGTTGGGCCCATTTTTATTTAACGTTTTCTTTAACGATATCCCACGCTCCTTGCACACTCACCTCGCTCTTTATGCGGACGACACCTGTATTTACGCTTCGGCACACCACCCGTATACTCTTTACAGGTACCTACAGACTCATGTTGATGACTTCATGAACTGGTGCATGCTTTGGCGCGTTGTCATAAATGAAACTAAAACTACTGCAGTATATTTCTCTCGCAAAATAATTTTCCCTAACAGAATCACTATTAACAACACTGTTATCCCTTGGTCAGACCAAGCTAAGTATCTTGGGGTCATTCTGGACCGCCGCCTAACCTGGAAAAAGCACACTTTCTCCATCAGAGGTAAAGTCGCTGGAGCCTTTAACTCTATAAAACCTCTCCTTAACAGTAAAACCTTGTCTGTTCACAATAAATTAATCCTCTATAATTCATGCATCCTTCCCATCATCACCTATGCCAGTCCGGTCTGGGGCTTCACTTGTAAGACCACTATGGACAACCTTAGTCGCCTGCACAATTCCAACCTGCGTACTGTCCGTAACGCATCTCGTTACCTTCGCAACTCCACGGTCCGTAGAGACCTTAAAACTACTACATTACGTAAACGCATAAACGACTTAGCCAAAAAATTTTATGAAAAAATTTTTGACCTCCCTAATGAAATTGTAGCGGAGCTACCGGACTATGACGCTTTTGAACCCCACCATCGGAAACGGCCCAGATTTTCCATAATTATGGACACTCAGTAACATCTGAGTTCTCCTCGCTAATTTTGCCTTCTCTCTTTTCTTTTTATTTGCTTTTCTTTTAATAAAAAAAAAAAAAAAAAAAAATTCTCTATATAACATAGAGACCATAAAAACAGAAAAACTCAAATAAAAATAATATGTATGGCCCTGAATTGTCCCTTTTTTTGGGTGGATGTTGTGGTCTTGCCACCCTAGCTTTTCTTGCCCTTGCTTGGTGAGTGTTTCACTGAACAGTACTAACTTTAACTTTCAAATATCCTTATAGTAGTATCCTTATAGTCTAACTGTAGTTGTACTACAGTTAGACTTTAATTACTTTAAGACTCATGTTAATTTTCTTAAGATTTATTGTTAACTTACTTTCTTCTTAAGTTTTTACTTAAATTTAAATCTATTTTTATTCCTTTTTTCCTTAATTTTCTTATTTTTCTCTTGTAAACTTCTATTTTCTTATAGTAGCATTGCTACAGTTTAACTTTATCCCAATGGCTCATTAAAACATAAGACATTCTAATTTCCTAGTCTGGGTGTTAAGCTGATAACAGCTAGGAAACCCCTCAATGCTGATTACCTGTTCAGTACCTGTTCAGATTATCTTTTATTGCTCATTATATTGAATAATTCCTGACGATCTGCTGTTGTATGACAGTGGATAATTTTCCAAAGAAGGTGGCCAGAAAAAGACTGTAGACTAGATATTCCGTGCAGTGTTGCCAGATTGGGGACTTTTTTGTCCCCGGATTGTTGATTGTCACCGCTTTTTTGAAATAGAAATATTCGGCCTATTTAAAAATTTCTGAAAAAAGGCGAATTATACTATTTTAAAAAAGTGGTGACAGTCAAATAATTTGGTTTAAAAAAGTTCCCAATCTGGCAACACTGATATCGAGACGATTGTCGCATATGGGCAGGTTTCAGGAAAAGCAGTTTTCATTATAGCCGGTGCGGTTAATTTTTCTTTCTTCAGATGCCTTCTAAGTCAAAGCGATAGGAATTTCGATTAGCTCTCAAAACATGGGACAATGATAATATTTTTGCCAGCCAATAATGAAAAAAAAAATCGGAAAGCGGTTTTTGTTATGCAGAATTAATATTAAAAGCGACTTTTCATAGTTTTGCCATTGTCACTTAGCTCACACGCGAATGTTAATTGTAGTTCATGTAAATTAAATACATATTTTTAAAACATTGCCGACGGACAATTTTTATCAAATCTGAATTTTAAAACAGTAGAAGCTCCTCCCTGTTCTGAAAGTCTTTTGTAAATGGGTATTCTAGATAGGTTTCTCAAGTTAGTCATCGGTAAATATCTTTCAATGTTCGAATTTAATATGAAATGTCTTACAATCTAAAAAAAATATGGTACAACATGATATAAATGCATTTCCTGTAAGGTAGAAGCCACGCCCTTAATCAATGATGTTTTTTGAATGAAAACGAGAATTCTTGTTTTCCGTCAAGTTACAAATCTCGCCGTAATGTATATGTTCTAACAATGATATAGTAAAAATATTACCACTATGCTTTATAATAATTTTTATTTAAGATTGTTGAATTTATAAAAATGTTGGCAATGAAAGTATTATAGTTTTGCTTAACCCTTTGACTACGGCTCGGACACATATACATATTACATCCATATGCTCATGATTACTCTTTTTCAATCATTTAAAAAAAATTGTGCTTTTTGAAAATCCATGTTTAACCCTCTCGCTGCGTAAGTAATTCTTCGCGATGAGCGTCTTTTACAGAACTTTTAATCTTTTATTACCGGTTCTTTAAAGCAGAAATTTTTGACTATCGTAATCGGGAAATATGTCCTGATTAAATCAGACAAAGTTTTCGCTACAAAAATAACTGGTGGGAGTAGTCAAATAGAATTAATTAGACGGAAAAATGCATGCCCGAGTATATCTCGGGTTGCGCAGCGAGACGGTTAAATATAAACAAGAAAGAAAAATCATACCTCCTGCATAGATTACGAAACAAGTTCCAACACATTCAGAATAATGTAACGAAACTTCATCGTATGAAAACTCAAAAAACATTTGAAAACGAAATTTCAGTAATTCCCTTCTACTGTCGGAAAATTATCCGAATTCATTTTGTGCAATCATGTACATGATCTATAGGTTTGTATCTATAAACTACATATATGAAAAAAATTAGTTCAGTTAGGACATACATATCATAGTTGAAAATTTCTCTTCAATAATTTCCGCTAATAAGGAGAGATGTACATGGATTCTTTTGTGTAGTTCTGTATACGATCTTTAGAATTTATATACAACGAGTAACATGAAAAAAATTAGTTAAACTCAAAATCGCATACCGAAATTGAAAACGTACTTCCAGAAATTATTGCTCTCTAATCGAAGTTTTTTGTTTGTCCTTGTAAATAAACGATAAATGCTATGAATACCCTATTCTACAGTAAGCATCTTTTACTGAACTACAGTGATTTATATCAATTTCAATACATTTGAAATAGCGTAATGTCATTAAAATACGCCGCAAACAATGTTCCCGAACGACCATTATGTAACGCAATTCTTTTGGGTGTCCCTGTAAATGCTATGAACGCCCTGTTCTAAAGTAATAATCTTGTAGTGAAATTCAGTGATTTATATCAATTTCAATACAATTAGAATAGCGTTATGTCATTAAAATGCACTGCAAATAAATTTTCCCCTTCGCCCATAATGAAACTGAATTATTTTGCGTTCCCCTGTAAATAAACTATTAATGTTACACGCTTTATATTCAGTACAGAACACGCCATGGTAAACATCAATTAACCTATATCAATTGCATGAAAATCTGAGTATATTCACGAAAGCCGGACACGAAGCACAGACAGACAGACAAACCAAATTCATAAATACCTTACAGCATCGCTGCCAACGTTTACGCTTTTTGGCTACCACTAAAATTTAACAGAGTTTTTCGTCTTGTTTAATCATGAAATTTCGACGATTAAATAAGATAAAATTTATAACAAAATTTTAGTGGTAAGAAGAAAGCGTAAAAGTTGGCAGCTATGCCTTACAGCAATCGTGGAAAGTGTTAAAAAACTGACAAGAATGGGGTGGAGAGGGAGATAGATAATGGCGACTAAGCTTTTTCTTACTGGCTATTTAATTTTTTGATCGCTGCTCTAAATTATGCTGATATATAGGAAAATAATTTAAAGCTAATAATAAGCAGTTTATTAATGTCTTTCGCCGATGTGTTTTTAAGAAAAGTCTTTTGCAAGTATTGAACAAGTTCATAATGAGTCAATAAAACTTCACATATAATATATTTTTTTTCTGTAACCTTTCTTTCATTTAATAATCTTTTTAATATACATTATTTTCCTAATGGCGCATTTTAGAAAGTAGATTTTATGGGAACAAATAGAAAAGAAATAAATCTTTATTTTTCTGTTTCTTTAAATAATTAATTTTTATGCCTTTCGTCTCGATAAAAAACTGAGAAATAACCTTTTTTTAGGTATTTTGTATTATTTCCCTTTTAAATCCACGATTAGAAGCTTTTTCGATATATATAAAAGATACTTTAAGAAAGTTCATTATTCCATTCATTATGCTGATTATAATACTTAGTTCAACATGCACGGAGTTTTATATACTTCTTCTCTCTTGATTGTTTCTTTGTTACTATACTTTCTATAAATTTTGATCTGTATACTTTCATTAGTTTCCTTCTTTTTTTATGACAATCGATCAAAAAAGTTAATTAATTATCGTGAAGGTTATTTACTGTAATTAATACTTCTGTTGATACCAAATCTTTTTTTTTTCTTTTGTCATTTTAAATTTACGAATAGTTTTTTTGTAAGTTTACGTTTAACATGTTTGTTGCTGTATTCAAAAAATTAAAATTGAATAACACTTGATTGAAAGAAAGAAATTAAACGAATAGTTTTTAAGAGATGTCAAAAGAAATTTACATTAGTTCCTATGTTTAGAGCAAGCATTATCTACTATTGTATACCAACATTAAGTTTGCAAGATTCTTTCATTCTGTTTAATTATTAGATAATAAATATGCTACATACAATCATATAACATTAAGATAGCATTTTTAATGGGTTTTTTCTTTTCAAATATTTTTAACTTGATTTTAAAAAAAAAAAAGAAACTAGCATCTATGTTTTCAGATGAGAAAAAATTCAACTAAATAGTATTGTGAACGTTTGCACCATTTTTTGTAAGCGCAACAAAAAAAAAGCTTTTTACATGTTACTTTAAATTCTCGATTCAACAAAAAACTTGATTTTTTAAGACGTTGTGTATAAAGATAGAATACATAAGTTTTATTTTATTATTTAAACGCCTAGTTTGGTTTGATTGCGTACTTTATTTTAAAAAATAAATCTAAATGAATCTAAAAATATTTACAATATAAAACTGTCACAATAAGGTCCATGTTTATTTAATTATTTGCGTATGTTATTCTTCGATAAAATTTCTCTTTCAAATACAAACTAGTATGTTGTGGCCATCACAAAACTTTCTTCTACATAAATCACGTCAATCAAATCATTTAAATAATACAAGAAATTACATCAATTTAGCATCAATTTATATCAAAGTATATCTGAATTTTAAGTTTGATGAAAATTCGTTAATTAGTTCTTGAGATAGAGTTATAGCGGAAATTCTGAAAAATGTAGCATAGCAGCGCCACTTATTGAGCGATTTGCACCAAATCATAAACAGCACTAATTGATATCAATGTATACCTGAATCTGAAGTTTGATGAAAATTCGTGCATTAGTTCTTGAGGTAGAGCTATAGTGGAACTTCTGAAAAATGCAGCATCCCAGAGCCACCTTTTGAGCGATTTGCACCAAAACATAAACAGCAGTAATTCATATCAAGGTATATCTGAATCTGAAGTTTGTTGAAAATCCAAGCATTAGTTCTTGAGATAGAGCTATGGCGGAAATAGCAAAAAATGCAGCATAGCAGCGCCACCTGTTGAGCGATTTACACCGAAATGTATAAAACGTCAATTCCTGTCAAGGACTAACTGAATATGAAGTTTGATGAAAATCCGTTCATTAGTTCTGGAGATTGAGCTATTGTGGAAATCGTGAAAAATGCTGCATAGCAGCGCCAGCTGTTGAGCGATTTACACCAAAAACTAATAAGCACCAACTTATGTCAGAGACTAACTTAATCTAAAGTTTTATTAAATTCCATTCATTAGTTCGTGAGATAGAGCGCCCACAAATTTGTGTCACACACAGACAGACATTTTGTAAAAACATGTTTTTCGAGTTCTCTGATCCCTAAAACGTGTAAATCCGTCGAAAACCAGAATTCGAACATTTTCATGAATCAATAATTTCTTCTTGTAAAGATAGAAGAAGGTAAAAAAGTGCGTGTATAAACGTTAATATCTGAAATCACTATATTTAATTAAATGTATTTAATCGATAAAATCTATGTATTATTTTTTTACTTTACCAAATAACACCAAACAATACTCTAATTATAAAAGACAAATATTACATTTATTTTTTAATGGTGCCAAAAGCACATTCCACATGCACCTTTTGACGATGCATATATGTATCACCCTTTCCGAAAGGGTTAAATGATGCATATACATCTCAATGTGATATCCATGCCCATGTAAAAATAGAATGCAGAAAAATATAAATGATAGTACATTTAGAATTATATTTCCCTATATAATTGAGGGGCCCCCTTTGAGGGGGCATCTCAAAAAATTTGTAGGGTAAAGAGTCCAAAACCTTGATACTGCCTACAATATAAAAAGCATACAAACATTAATGATTAAAAAAAAAAGAAAAATTAAATCGATTTTATATTTAAAAAAATTAGCAACAGGCAACATTCGAAAGAGCGCCAAGAAATCCTTGAAAGGGCGCCATGGCGCCCGCGTGTGCCGGGTTGGACAGCCCTAGTATAAAGCATTGATTCGTTGCTTTGTACATCTGTTTGTACTTAAATTGTTTCTACCATACAATTTATTTTTCGAAATTAGCAATTTTTCTATTTCCCATAAACGTTACGGTAGTTATCGCGATGTACCCTCGATATCAATATTAACTTGTTGATATATTGCGATAGAATATTTCTGATATTGTCCAGCTGCAACACTGTTGCTAACCTCTAACAATTATTGGGTTAAATTTAGTTTAATATGACGCAGATGAAACACGTCTCCAACCAGAATGTGATGTATTTTTATTTATTTAATTTCAAGTTTCTACTAAGAAATTGTTTAATTTTATTTCTAAAAAAATATATTGACTCGAAACATGTTTAATCTGAGTCAAATTAACCCATATTTTTACCAAAGAATACTGGGAGGCTCATGGGAATGTTATTCTATTTTCAAAGAGTTTTACGAGGAAGAGTTTGTCAATTTCGAGGACTAGCTGCAAAGTCGATTTCAAACCAGGTTAAAGGGATAAGCTTGTTTACCACTATGGTCTACTTTTTTGATTTAGAAACTCCGAATTCATAACAGAAATTCCGAACAGAAATTTTTGCCGTATTTAAGGACAGACATTTCGTGATTACACAAAATAAGAATCAATCAGTTTATAATAATGCATCTTTTGTCTTTCTTGTTGCCATCTTAAAAAAGAAACTGAGCAAAAATGATATTGAATTTTTTTAATAAATTCTCTAGCTCGCACTTTCCACCATGCGTTAAAAAACGGCAAATTTTCCATAATCGAGTTTGATACCCACGTCATATTAACCTATTATAAAGGAATTGTTATGGAAGTATCATGAATTTCAGTCATGGATTTAGGCATGATGTTACAGATAAACATGTAATGCTTATAAAAAAGTCATTTTTAAAAAACTGTTTTTATTTTTATTCTTGTTAAAAAGATTTACTTGTTATATATCGTTTTAACACTTTCCAACATAGTTGAAAAGTGCTTATGAACTCGGTTTGTCTGCCCGACTGACCGTCTGTTCGTCTGTCTGCTCACGCTCTAACTCGTGTAAACAGACTCAGATTTTCATGTAATTAATCTGTGTTAATGATGTTTAGCATATGTTCGGTATTCAATATTAAATGTGTAGCATTAATGGTTCATTCACAGGGGTACTCAAAATAATTCCATTACATTATGGTTAATGCGGAAAAATTGTTTGCAATGTATTTTAATGACATTACGCTATTTCAAATGTATTGAAATTGATGTAAATCACTGAATTTCACTACAAGGGCCATTCCATGTTACGTGTGTGACATTTTGAACAAAAAAATTTCCAATTCATCAAGGATTTTTCAATATATTTCTTATTTAAAAATCCAAATAAAAGTTCTTTAAAAATATACACTTTACCGTATTATTTTATGCAAAAAACTATCATTTTGATATAATAGTTATTTTTTAAATAGCTTTTTAAAAACGTTACGCGTGTGACTTAAACACTGTAAAAAAAATTCCGCAACGTTCCTGGGAAAAAATGGGCAGCTGAGTTGCCCATTATTTCCAAGAAACATTTCTTGAAAATGACTGGTACTTTACTGTATATGTTAAAAACTTTCTACAGAAATGCCAGTAAGTTTCCTGCGAAATACCAGGAATATTTCTGTTGACAGCAAAACATTACTGACATATTCAAGGCTGGAGTAGCACAAGGGCGAAAAATGTCCAGACCAGGGATCGAACCTGGATACTTGGCGTGCCGTGCCAATGCCTTACCTGTTAGGCTATCCGGACCGATACCTGGCTGACATAATTCACTCTGGATGTTCGTTCCCTTCATTATGACATTACTGACATTTCATCCGCAGACGCACGGGATCCGCAGACGATTTTTACATTTCCAGTTGACAATTTTCGCTTTATTATCATTATTTGTTAGAATGAAAAAATATTTTGAAATTGACATCAAAATTATTATTTATAATTTACACGAAAAAATAAATTTTCAGTTAAAATTCAATAAAGTAAATATATATATATGATATATTGTTTCTGAACTTTGCTTAAAATATAAAAATATATAAATGTAAATAATAATTAGAAAAAAAATCTAGACATAAAATATTTTGGATTTTCTTCAGTGATTATGTTAGTTTACAAGTTAGATAAAATACATATAAATTTTCATGAAAAAAAAAAACCTAAACGTAATTGTATATTTTTTCCGAAAATAAAAAAAAAATTCAAATTTGCAGCAATTCAAAGTGTCAGATATATGTCAAATTTAAATCAAATTGTAATAAAGTGTTAAAATATAAAATTAATTAAAAAAGAAAAAAAAAGTCAAGAGGTAGCATCGAACCCGGGCCGTACGGGTGGCGTGCAAGCTTTCTGCGTCCACACCACGAAAGACACGTTGAGAGCTGCAAACTAATGGGTATATGAAACGTACGCTAAAACTCGGCATCTAATTTCTGAAAATCTAAGGCCCATTTGAAGAAATCCTTTCACAAGAATAATTAGAGATAAGAACTCTAAAACATAATTTAAATTAATCAAAATAGGTGAGAATCATATTTGATTGTCCCCTGGTTAATGCAGATCCAAATAATAGGTGTATTTTTTTTTTACACAGTCTGCTCGTTAAAGATTTCACAGACAAGTACGAGAGATAATCTCTTAGTGATGTCACAGAGGTATTGTATTTTCATCTGAATTATCTTGACAATAGAGACGTAAAGGATTATGTCGTCTATTGATTTATTTGCATTCCATATTGATTTTTTTACATTGATTTAAGGAATTCGTTTTCGACACTCGCGCGCGAGCAACGGATTATAGGAAAAAATAAATAAATGGCGGCCGCAGCGTTTTGCTGTTTCCAACTTTTGTTCAGGAACGTTTCAGATAAGAAAACCAGAATTTCACAGGAAAGAGCTAAATTATTCTGAAAACCTGATAAAAGGCGAAACGTTCCTGGATTTTATATGGAAAGTTACCATTTTTTTTTACAGTGAATAGCAAATTTTGAGTAATGAAATTAAATGATATATTTCTGTACGTTTTATTTCCACACATTTAAATTAGAAAATATGGTAATAACTTATTTACCATACCACCTAAAATCACAATTAAAATTAAAATTTAAAACATAATTAAATAAATGAAAATTAAAGCCTGCGTTACGTGTGTGACTCTCTGCACGGAATTGCCCACAAGATGATTATACTATAGAAAAGGGCATTCATAGCTTTTAACGTTCATTTACAGGGACACACAAAAGAAATCAGTAACAGTACTGTCTTTGAGCCATCATTGCTGGAAGTGCGTTTTCAATTTCTGTATGCACTTTTAAATTTAATTACTTTTTATTAGCTCACAGGCTATCAAAGCCTGAGAGCTGATGTGCCCGCAGGTTCTGTATGTATGTATGTACGTACGTAACGTGATAACTCTTGATAGAAATATCCGATTTGCTTCAAAAAATTCTCTAGGTTCATTCTGCTAAGGCGTTTCCCTGATTAGTTTTGGGAGTTCATTGGTTAACGATAAACGGGAAAGGGGGTGGTCCCCCCCCCCTTAATTTAGATAAATGGGTTTTTCTATCCGATTTGCTTCAAATTTTGCATACCGGTTTATTCGGATAAGGCGCTTCCCTGGTGAAATTTGGAAGCTCATAGGTTAAGTATAAAAAGGGGAAAGAGGGGGCTAATCCCCTTTAATTTATATTTGGAGGTGGATTATTCTTTGAAATAAGAGTATAATATACAATTAGTGTGAATAGCCTGTGATCTCAATGCCATCAGTTTAACTGGGCACTTCTTTTTATTTATTTACATATTACACGTTGTGCATGTATTCTATACCTCGTATACAGTGCTGCGCAAAAGAATTCACGTACCATTCTTCTTATGAAAAGAAATTGCTGAAAAGGAATTTTGAACTATGGTATTTATTTCCCATCTGAAATAATTTTTTGCATGCATGTATTTACAAATATAAATCTACATACCATATACAGAGAGGCTGCTCAAAGAATTCTGATAATTTTTCGACTGTAGATGGGAATTGCTGAACTTGGGTTTTCTAATGTGTTATGCGTTTCCAAATGGTTCAATTAGACATCCTATTTCAAGTTCTTAACACGTTCACGCAGGCACCGATATTCATATCTTTCGCTGTGAGGCGGCCAGCGGTCGAATTCATCTTTCGTTTCATCTGGCGGCGTGGTACTTCCGCTTGTTCAGACACTGTATGTAATGATCCGCCCCTCTCATATTTATTGAAGCTCCTCCCTGTTCTTAAAGTCTTTAGTAAATTGGTGTTCTATATAGGTTTCCCAAGTTTATGCATAGCATAGGTAAATATCTCTCAATGTACGAATTTAATATGAAATCTACAAAAATATGGTAGAAATGCATTTTATGTATGGTAGAAGCCACGCCCTGACGCAGTGATGTTTTTGAATGAAAACGAGAATTCTCATTTCCCGTCATGAATGTGTTAAGTTTATAATATTGAATTGCTTTTACTGCTGAATTTTCGACTATTCAAGTGTGACCCACCTGTAGTGCACGCCGTCTATGGATCAGCCGAGTGTGACCCACCTGCAGTGCACGCCTTCTATAGAACAGTCGAGTGTGACCCACCGGTGATGCACGCCGCCTGATAGGAGAGTCGAGCGTTATCCACCAGTGATGCACGCCGTCGTGAGCGTGATAAACGATGAAGTTTTGTTACATTACTCTGAATCAGTGGCGTGGCGTCCGGTCATCGCTGGATGCGGCGATGATCAAGCAATATTTCAAAACTCTTAATAAGCTTTTAAAACTCTACTATCCAGTTTTAGCAGAACATTTGGAGTTCATGTATAAGTGAAGGTAAGATTTAAAGTTTCTTTTTTGAACATTCAACCATTGAATTTTAGAGTTAATAATTTTTCACCACAAACTTAAATAATTGCGATGACCACCGAAAATTTTCACGCCACGCCACTGCTCTGAATGTATTGGAAAGTGTTTCATAATCTATGTTGGACGCAGGATTTTTCTTTCTTCTTTTACATGCTTTGTATTTGTGATAGTAAATCTTAAATTTCCCTAAGGACTATTTCTTAAAGAGGCACCGTCCCATATATGTCACGTTGTTTTTTAACAGTTAACAGTTTTAACTGTTGCTAGTTTATTATTATAAAAATCACACCAAAACTAAAGAAGTGTTCAATAAACTAAAATGTAATACAAACAATTCTTCTTTTATTTACCAAATCTTAATGGCGATACCAAATTTACGGAAGTTCCAGAAAATTCCATTATTTTCATTCGCCACATTATTTTTTTCTATCATTTCTTACACAATTTTAGGTAATTCAATAGTACACAACTATGTTTAAATTCTGCTCGGGGACTTTCTTGAAGGCATCAAGCCTTAGAAAAAGCTTGTTATTCTTTCATTTACTTCTTTCTCTGAAACCAGGGATGTTTTTTTTTCCCCTTGTGTTAGAAGTCTTGAAAGAAAAACATTCCCGATAATACCTTTAGAAAGATTTTTTTTTTTTCTGTATCTTAAAACTTCTATAAAACTTTTTCCTTTCAATAAGCTACTTAGAAGTTTAATGGTTTTTGAAAATTTAAAACGAGTTTTTATTTCGACATTGAAAATTGAAAATTATATACTGGGTGTTTCAAAAGTTCGGTGAGAAAGTAAAACGAGATAAGAAAAAAAAAAAAAAAAAAAAGATCTATGGGTCGGAGAGACATGCGATTTGTAGATAAATATTCAGCGTGGTACGGGATTTTGCATGACAGCACAGTAAAAATTAGTTCCAAATCTCGACAATAGAGGGCACTACTGCAGATAATTACATGGAATAATTCTATATTGCTCACACAACACAAGATTTGGATACAAAAAAGTGTACATGCAGTATTCTCAAATGTTATTGTACCCAAATCTTGCGTTGTGTGAGCAATATAGAATTCTTCCAACGAATTATCTGCAGTAGGGCCCTCTATTGTCGAGTTCTTGAACTAATTTTTATGTTGATACATACAAAATTCCGTACCACGCTGAATATTTATCTGCAAATCGCATGTCTGTCTAACCCGTAGATCTCTTTTTATCGCGTTTTACTTTCACACCGAATTTTTGAAACACCCGGTACAGAGTTTACGTAAATGAATATCCCAACTTTATAGGAGTTTTAAAAGGAAACAAAAAATTACAACCTTGTTGTTCATCTCAAATAAGAATTAACAGGTGAAAGTTTAAATTCAACACAGTTATAAGTGTTCAGTGTGAGCCCCTTCAGAAACACGAACGATATCGAGGCGGTACGATAACTATTATCCCACACTTCTCTCAGCATGTCCCGGCGTGACTATTTGAGTGGCTGCAGATACGCGTGTTCTAAGTTCGGCAACGTCAGCTGTTAGCGGTGGAACAAACACCTAATCTTTGATAAAACTCAAAAAAAAAAAAAAAAAAAAAAAAAAAACATGCTGAGAAAAGTGTGGGATGAGTTATCTTACCGCCTCGATATCGTTCGTGTTTCCGGAGGGACTCACATTGAATACTTATGTGTTAAATGTAAACTTTCAACTGCTATTTTTGATTTACGATGAACAACAATGTACCTTTTTTTGTTTTATTTTAATCCTTTACCTACTGGCAGTACTTATGAGTACCATTAAAATAACTTGTTATACAATTCATTTAATACATCGATTAGTTGTAATACAGTTTAGAATGAGTTATAGATACATTACTTTATCTTGTTCCAAAAACATTATGGGTTACACAAAACAAAAATATTTTGAAAAGGATAATTTACTTTGCCTTTGAATCTTTTCAGCTTTCTTGGCGTTGGAGAAGCAGGAGGGGAGGAGGAATTTTTCAATTCGGAAATATTTCTATATTTCTATTGTATGAAAATATTACATTTGTACATTTCCTACTTCTACAAAATATTAAGAAAAATATTTAAAATAAAAGATTTGAGTGGGGTTATACATATTGCACAAAATCCCTATAAATTCAAATTTAATGAATCCTTCTAAATCCTTCTAAAATTTATTAAATGATTATGCAAATCTTCTAATGCTGTTTAAACCATTCACGAAAAATGCTTTAGAAGATAAAAATGAATTCATAATTCAGTACGTAAAGGGTTAATAGACCTGTAAAGTTGGGATATTCATTTATGTACTGTACGCCCTGTATAATGGATACATGTTCGGAATGAGCACTGAAAATGTATAGGCTTTACTCCTTATCCAACATTTCACGGAAATTAAATTATAATTCTAGTTTATCTAGATCAAGGGTTCCCAACTGCGTCCCGCGTGAAACCATTATTTACGACTAGTACTCCTCGCCTTATTTAATCGCAAAATTTCTGTGGTTAACTCCTTGACTACGTCCACGTACGAGGTGTATGCAGGATGTGTACTGTTTAACCACACTTTTTTATTAGAATTGTCCGCCTTAGTTAGTCGCAGGAAAGTGTTGCAAATTCTGCGATTAAACGAAGGAATGTTAAAAGACGTAATCCATAACAAAACTGATAACCGTTCCAAACAACGAAATCCCAGGAATATGCATAATACCATTGCCAATAGACGCACAAGAAAATACAGGCCACTAGCGACTATTTTATATTCTATTCGTACCACTATATTTAAAAAATAAATTTTGTAAACTCTTGCAGATGTTGTCAAAATGTGGTATGTAAAAAAATTTTCTTTTAAGAAAGTGGTACGAGATAGAAATAAAAAATAGTCGCGGGTGGCAGCCCTGAAAATAAGGTATATATTAGAATGACCGGACGAAAGTTTAAAGACGGATTGAAAGAACGCATATGTGATATCAAGTTTAATAGACAGACCACAGCACTAGAACGATGAAAAAACGATGAAACTCGATGTTTGTAAATGAAAGAACGAAAAATAACTATCTTTTAATTATCTGTGATAATTATCATCTCCTACCTTGCACTGACAATGGAGTTACGAATAAAGGGTTGGAGTCAAATTGTGTACTGTCTATCAGTTGCGAGCGAAGTAACTGAAGAAGTTGTCACATGATGGCGGCTGTTTTTACTTTCTTCTATCTTTACAAGAAGAAAGTATTGGATTCATGAAAATTTTCGACTTCCGGTTTTCGATGGATTTACACGTTTTAGGGATCAGGTATCCCGAAAGACATGTTTTTACAAAATGTGTCTGTGAGTCTGTCTGTCTGTCCGTCTGTGTGTGACACAAATTTTGTAGGCGCTCTATCTCAAGAACTAATGCACGCAATTTAATAAAAATTGATATTGAGTTAGTCCCTGATTTAAATTGGTGCTGATTAGTTTTTGGTGTAAATCGCTCAACAGGTGGTGCTGCTACGCTGCATTTTTTTACGATTTCCACAACGGCTCTATCTCAAGAACTAATTCACGGATTTTTATGAAACTTTATGAATTTATGGAACTTTATGGATTTTTATGAAACTTTTTATGAATATTTTGATTCACTTAGTCCTTGACATGAGTTGGTGTTTACTACGTTTTGGTGTAAATCACCTAACAGGTGGCGCTGCTATACAGCCTTTTTCACGATTTCTGCAATGGCTCTACCTCAAGAACTAATGCATGGATTTTCATCAAATTTCAGATTCAGTTAGTCCTTCACATGAGTTGCGCTGACTACTTTTTGGTATAAATTGCCCAACAGATGGCGCTGCTATGCTGCATTTTTCCTGATTCCCGCAATAGTTTTATCTCAAGAAGTAATGCACGGATTTTAATCAAACTTCAGATTCAGTTACCAAGTTGACTTAAGTTTTTGCTTATTAGTTTTTGGTATATATCACCCAACAGGTGGTACTGCTATGCAGAATTTTTTACGATTTCCGCCATAGCTTTACTCAAAAACTAATGCACGGATTTTCGCGAAATTTCAGATTCAGTTAGAAGTTGACATACGTTTATTGCTGATAAGATTTTGGTGTAAATCATCTAACCGGCTGCATTTATCAGGAAGTATTAACATGTATGAGATAGAAGAAAGTTTTGGGATTTCCACATCCGACTAGTTTTAATATAGGATCAACACTTTCTGATTACCGCCGTAGCAGACTTGAATCGGGAGCAAATGAAACATGCAAGGCAGAGGGGAAAATTAGTACGCACTGTCAATATTAGATATTATTGTTCTGATTTACTATTATATTAATTTATGCTTCTCTAGATAATTTATGCTTATCTAATTAATGCTTCCCTAATCATGCAAGACAATGCGCTTAACAAATGTTTTGCGATAAACGTGAACTAAAACTACCGTCACTGTGTCTTTCCGCACCGACCGCTCTAAATCATTTTGGGGAATAGGAAAACAGATCTCCTGTTATATAAGGAGCTCAGAGGGTCAAACTTCACACCTGTAAATTTAAATAGAAAACTTCGTTTTACTTAAGCGCCTTATTTATGGAAATATTATCTTTCAAATATGATAAAAATGTCTATTTGTTTTTCCTGGTGCAAGTTTGCCTAGGCCTTTTTTTTTTTTAATACTGATACTGACAAGAGGTTGTCACAGTGAAATGCAGGGCCTTGACTACCGCCAAAATAAATTTCCACCAGTAAAAATGAGTATCCGTTTCTGCCATTATTTATGACTGAAATTTTCCATTAGTATGGCATTTGAATAAGGAGAAAAATTCTATTTAAATTTACTAGTGAAAATTTTCCCCGGTGGTAATCAACCCCTGCGAAAGCGGTTACAATTGAAGCTTCACTATTTTAAGTATATGTCAGTTCCTCTTTATAAATAGTTCCATGCTCTAACAATACGGACTAAAGTACTTCGGATGTAATCCATATAGAGTAAGCTGGGGTAACTGGGCCATTGACTATTTTATAAAAAACCGTTGATGTTTTTTAAGTTTTAGCTTTTGTCAACATTGCACCCCCATCTCTACTTCTTAAAACAACGTGTGTCAACTCAATTATAACTCTGCTGTGTTGTAATGATGTGATTTGCCGAAAATCTAGGTTTCTTTTTTTAAAAGCAACATCCACTTAGTTGAACTTCCTCAGCTTTTTATTAAAATACAGTAAATACTTTTATTAAACAATCTTTTTATTTAATTATTAGACACAAATACATTAATATTATTAGGCATGTATACATATTTATTTCATGTTTCAAATGTAAGGCCGGTGTTCCAGTTACCCCATAAATTTTTCAAGAATGGGGTAACTGGACCATATGGGGTCCAGTTACCCCAACAGTTATTAAATATCTTTTTGAGTTTCTCTTACTACGGGAAATTAGTTTCTCCACTGCTTTTTTTTTGTTGTTGTTGTTTTTCCTGAATTTACATAATACCTTATTAAAATTACATAATAAAAATTTAAAAAAAGCGTGTTGGGGTATCAAACCAAATTTCTTAGGAATGATAGCTATAGCTAAAATTTTTACGATACGAAGAGGCGTATATAAGGCAAGGTGAGATTAGTAGAAAATTATCGAAACGAATAAAAAATAGTTCTGTTCGATATAAAAATATGGTTGCATTCTTCTATCCACAGGTTTGTTGGACATATCGAACTTCCATTGTAGCAAAAAAAAAAAAAAAAAAAAAAAAAAAAAGAAAATGAGATACTTAAGTACTTATGTAACCGTTTGTTTATAGATTTATCTTGTTATTTTTTCCTTAAAATACCCCTGTAACTTTTATACTTATTACCTATACTAAAGTACATAATAACTTACTTAATTTTTATGTTTTTGTATAAATAAATCCAATATTTTCACTTTTAGCGCTTTTTTCAAACACATTGACAGTAAAAGTTTCCCTTACAACGCCCTTTAGTTTATTTATAATGTACATTACCTACCTGGTTTAATTTTTTTTAGTTGTTTACACTTTTTCAAACAGGACCTGATACCCAATATTTAAAAAAAAAAAAAAACGCGTGTGGAACATAGACCCTCCTGGTCCACTTGCCCCATGAGGAAAGAAAGATAATATATATATATATAATTTTTTAGGTATTAAAACATAATTTCGAATATTTCTGTCTGATATAGGGAACCCAACTGAACACAGTTACAAAAGTTTAGACTTTAATTGAAATAAACATTAGCCCTTTGAAGCTGAATTGTCATAATCTCCAGAGTCACATTGTAAAATCATGGCCCAGTTGTCCCGCGTAACCTTTTCCAGATATTTGGAAACAGACATAAAAAAGTTTAAAAAATTCTCTAGTACGCGTTTTTGCTGTATGAGCCTTGTATATTCAAACTACAATAATTTAGCCTACTTTTCAGTAAGACAGCTTTTAGTATATAAACAATAAAAAGAAAAGTATTACATACATAACGTTGGTTTAAACAAAAAATCGTAATTTTGCGAATGAATACATAGAGTTCGAATTTCAATAAGATTTTTTTCCCCACCGACTTCAAAAAAAAAAAAAAAAAGGAGGAGGTTCTCAATTCGACATGTATTCATTTATTTTATTTTTTATTTTATTTATTTTTATGTATGTTTACTGATTACTCCGAAACTATGCGACTAACTTATGTGAATTTTTTTTAATTCAAAGGTAAATGAGGTATTTCAAATGGGTCTCATTTAAATTTCATCAAAATTAGTACAGTGCTTTTTTAGAAATTCAACAAAAACAACAAATAAATAAATAAATAAATAAATAAATATCATTAAAATATTTAATTTTCGATGATTTTCGTCAAGTGACGTAGCGCTATTATCTGTTTGGCGAGAAAGTCGCTACCAGGCTCTAGACCTCCTTTTTTATACGGTTTTGTTTCTAGTAATGTAGTAGGAAAAGACAAAAAACAAAATATTTCAATCGTTAAAAATTTGTATGATGTAAACAAACAGTATAAAAATTAATAAAAATTGTAACGTGTTTACATTTACCCTAGATTTCTGCGGTATACACGCTTCATTTGGAGAACTATATTTTTTTACGGTTCAGGGATTTGTACACTAATACGGGGTAAGGCAAATGTTCCTGACATTTTTTTTTAATTTAATAAAAAATCAAGTAATTGATGACGGGTTTTTTTTTTAAGTTTATCGTAACTGTTAAATTCTGTCGATCCCGACGACTGAAGCTTGAATAATAGATATGTTATTGCAATAATAATAACAACACATGGTAATAATAACAATATTAATAATGTGTGATCCCATCTCCCAAAACCCGACAAAGCTAGTTTTCTAAAAGCACCGCCAGGAGTCGATATCACAACTCCGCACTATTGATGCTGACGCATGCACAGAACAAGTGACTGTCAGCGGCAGACGTGCTCCGAGGAAGAAACTGAAGTGAATCGAGGAACTTGAGAACATTATTCGAGTGTTGGTGCTGATATGAGGTGGTGGACGCAAGAAGGTAGTAAAAAAGACGTAGATGTTTGAATCAAATTAAGATGCATTAAATGTTTTTTGTGAGTGCTGTCGTCATGTATTTGTCATGTAAATATAGTTTTCTCAATATAACTATTTTTTTAAGAGAGAGTCGCATTTTTTTTTTTTTTCTGATGTCAAGTCTGCATTTTATTCTGATTAAAAGGATAATTCCATAATAATAACAATAATCTATTTATATAAAATCCAAGTCTCTGTGTGTACCTCACGATTCCGGTAGGACCACCTCATTGAAATGAGTAATTGTTGAAAAATACTAGTGCAGGGTTACCACAGTAGCGCCACATGTTGGCCAACTTGCCGATAGCTGGCTGATTTGGCGAAATTCCCATTTAAAACCATTAATCTTTCATAAAGGAGGTCACCAAAATTTAATTTAAACTCCGCTCTTTTAAGATATTTTTTCAAAATCTATGAGTGAGAATTTAAAGTACATCTTTACATCTTCCTCCCGATGCTACTAATAAAATAACCGTCAATAGACGACGCTGTACTGTATGAGCTCCTAACTGCGCGATTTTAATGTGTTTTAGGTACTTTTCCAGTATAGGTGCCTTGGCGAAAAAGGAAATTTGGCAACATATTTTCCGGGAACCTATCCACTGTTTCATTTTATATACACACGCATTTTTTTTTCGATATTTATACGAACATAAAAAAGCCGTTTCTCTAATTTGATACAGAAACAGATGTAATTTGTACATAAAAACATGAATAATATACATATTAAAAAAAAAAACGCTCATCAAGTTTGTTTTCATAGCTCTTTATATAATTTGACAACAAATCTCAATATTTTTCTGTTATACGGACACCATGCCAAAATGTATGCTAATGCGCCAATTATTTCAAAATGCTAAAAGATATTTGTAATTTTATGCCAGCAGTTTAATATGAGTTTTATTTTATTGCTTTATTTTATAACAGTTATTTGTTCAATTATTTTAAGTATATATTTGTGATTTAATGAAATAGTTCGTAAAAGTCTGGAATTTTCAAATGTTATATTTTTTAAATGCTCACTTTAGTATCGACAATATTTTTTCTTTTATTTTCCAAATGCATCAATTCACGTGATTTTCATTTTGCGCCAACTATTACGCTTGGCGACAATGGTATCCGTATAACGAAAAAGTACCCAAATCTCACTTTCTGAATCCCAAATTACACCAAGCTTTTTTTAAAAAAACGCCAAAGCCCCTACAGTGGAAAAGTATCAAACTGTCTATTATTTTGCGCTATCTGTGTTATAGTTTATACTATAAGCAAGGTGAGTGGAGCGAAGAGTTTAAACATTAAATATTAAAGTTTCGGCACAGATGTCATATACGCTCCATGTTGGCGCGATTTTTTTTCTGACGCCAATGTCATATACACAACGGGTACTTAACTGTCGCCAAAGTGTCGTTATTTTGCTTGATATGGTAACCCGGATGTTGTTGTTTATGCTGTTGATGTTTTCGCCAAATTGGCGTCGGAAAAAAATCGCTCCAATATGGGGTATATATGACAACTGTGCCAAAGTTTCTATAAAGCAGTATAAGACTAAAAAATTAAGAATAAAATAAATGCAAAATAAGACTAAAGAAGAAAGAAAAATCATGCGTTAAGCATTGAATATGAAGCACTTTCCAACACATCTGAATGCTTTAACAAAACTTCGCTATTTAGGGAAATAAGGTAAATAAGATAACTAAGTAAATATTTTAGAAAACGCATAAAAAAATTTTAAAATTGATTTCAGCAGTTACCGTTCATAGCCAATAGTACCGTTATTACATGCCACTATTTAGCTAAAATTTAATTTAAACTACTCTTAAAGCTACTGAAATCACATTTCCAGATATTATCATCCATAGACGGTTATGTATCCAATTCTTTGCGTGACCCTGTATATCATTTTATCTATACTCTACAAACATTTCTTAGTAAACTAAATGCAGTTCAGCGTAAAACTGCATAACTCCTTTAAAAACCACCTTTAAGCAATTTATTAGGTACTTGTTAGTTATCCCGTCGACCAATTTCGCCAAATTATATAAAACGCAAAACCACCCGCCAAATTATACAAATTGACATAATTTTTATTTTAAATAACGAAAGAACAAATAAATTAGTATAACATTAATAAAAATACAAATAAAACGTCGAAATAAAAATCACTTGATGACGTAAACACGTGTTGTCAAGTGAATGTGACATTTACGATCAACCATTATTGGCATTCAATCTTACAATTTGGCGACAGTAATTTGGTCGACGGGATAACTAACAAGTACCATTTATTCTCATACTCAGTAACCCTTACGAATTCTTTTGTGTAGCCCTGCATATGAACTGTAGCATTTATACACACGGTATAGTATGCATAAATGTAGTGAAACATAAAAGCGCATATCATAATTAAAAATGTATTTCTAGCAATCATTGCTTATGTACAATACTTCGGAGAAAAGTTTCTTGGCGAGAAAGAAGTTTGCCAACGTATTTTCTGACAACCTATTTACTGCTTCATACTCACAAGCAATTTTTTGCATATGTATACAATTTATTTAATGCAAAAAAAAAGCTATTTACCCATTTTTATAAAGAAACAGAAGTAATTTTTGCACAGATGTCATATACGCATCGGGGTTGGCGTGATTTTTCTCTGACGCCAATTCGGTAGAAATCTCGCTTTCGAATACCAGTTACCTATATATTTTTAAATTATTTGCTATCATTTTGAAAAGGAAATAACTATAAATAAATAAAAGTTTGAATAATAACTATAGAACAAAACAGTTTATATAATTTAAAAACAGAAAATAAAAGTAAATAAACAATTTATTAATAAATAAAAAACAATAGCCGGGTTACCATAGCCGGCAAAATAGCACCATTTTAGCGCCGGTTAGGTATCCCGGTTCATATCTGAAATCTGTGCCGTAATTTCTATATTAAAAAAATATTATATATATTTAGAAACGATTTTTTTATGTATATAAGTGCATATATAAACAAAAATAAAAGTTCATTAGATTTGTTTTCATAGCTGTTTATATATTTTGGCAACATATCTCACTTTCTGTTGCCCGAATTATGCCAAGCTTTTTTTTAAAAATGCGCTATAATGGAAAAGTACCTAAATAAATAATTATCAGAAATAACCAATTATACAAACTAAAACTTTTAATTTCGAGATCAAAGCATTGTTTTTAATTTCGATTAAAAATACAAATATCCTTGGATAACTTTAGTTGAAATTAGGTTCACGGCTTAATATCTCATTCCATAAACCTAAACAAACACAAGTGATTCATTCATCGTGAACCGTAAAAAATATTAAATCATTGAGATAATCATTCACAAAGTAAGTTCTCCAGCAATCAATGGACAATGTTCTAATGACGTCATAGTAGGCAATATGGTGGCGGTATCATTTGTTTATGGTTTGAAATCACAAAGATTTAATTTTGCAATGTCTCTTAGTTACATTATTTTATTGTCATATTTATGAGCTCAGAACAAAAGCATATTTTTTCATTATTTAGTTATTAAAGACGGAAAAAAATTATAAATGTGCATGATTTGAAAAATTTAAATAATTTTCTTTCTTAATACTAAAAAATAACATCGGGAAGTAACAGCGAGTTTAAGTTAAATAAGTTTAGCTGTTTAATTATGTTGTAATATTCAAAATAACTGTATTTATTAGATTTCAGTAAACAACATCAGGGCCCGATTAAACTTTGAAGTTAGAGGAATTACAATGTCATTTCAGGAACTTTCTTTTGGAGAAGCTTTTCTAAATTCCACATATACATGGAAACTCTTCAGTGTTAGAAATATTATTCCTAGGACTGGCATAACATGAGAACGGCCTGCAATTTTACACAAGTTTTTGTAAACTACTTTATATCAGAAATTTTACTAAAAACTGGTTACTTTTTTGTTATAGAGGCCCACACTATTAGAATTATGACAAGTTGCAGCCAATTTCGCCAAAGTCGTAACCAAGATCGTGAAGCACACACATATAATACCATATAATACCATTTCATGAAATCGTATACGATAATTTAATAGTTTTTACCTTACTTCAAGTGTGTAATTTATTTATTTTTAAGGCTTAACAATCTAAATTCTCCAATATATGAATTTAAAAAAATGTAAACAAAGATTGAATAGACATGACCGCAAAGAGCCTCAAATCTGCATAACACTTGGAACCAAACTGTGCAGATTAGTGGTCTTCTACTGTACACAGTTTTTCATAAATGTGTTTCGTTATTAAAATGTGTTATTTTCATCTATCACTGCGGAACAAACGAGAAAACTCATATTCTTGCACATGAGTTGTATACATCTTTATATCTAAATTTCCGTCATTTTTGACGGGCTACCTTTCTAGTAATAATAATAATAATAAAATCGTCGAAACTTTAAATCTGAAAAAATGCCCTAGTTGATATGCGTCTTCGAATCTATATTCTGCGAAATTTAAAAGGCAAACCTTATGAAGGATACAAATTCCTAGTAAATCTTTCTTCTTCATTTTACTGTGAAAGATTCAAAACTTTACAGAAATTGGCTCTGTTTGTTCATACAAATTTAAGAAGATGTCAGTTCATTAATAACATGTTTCTTTTAAAGATAAGGAATTCCATCAAATAAAGTATCAAATTTGCATATTTTATACACTGGTAGAAAATTAAAAATATGTCATTCTGGATTGTAAATAAAATAGGAAACTACTCAACTCAACAATTCCTCTAAATTAATGATCCCGCAAAATTCTATTGCCTTTTCTTTAAAATTAAATATTTTCGAGCATATCTGCGATATTTCGAATAAAAATCTCTAATAAAGAATCAAAATATTTGAAATGAGAAATAATTAATCATTTTTTATTAAAATGTTTGTAAGATAACAATAAGTTTAAAATAAAAGGTATGTAAAATATATTCGATTTTGTTGTTAAATGAAAACAGATTTTTGCAAAGTGGATGTTACCATTTTCTAAAACAAAAGCTAAATTTTAACATTTGCATTGCCATTACCATCATTAAACCACTCAGCTGTTTTGTTTTTTGAAACAGTAAGTAAACTAAAAATAGGGATATAACGCCACTTTTTCCGTACTAAAATATTTGCATTATACAATCGAAAAAGTTTGCCCATTAAATAAAACTAAAAATAGGGATATAACGCCACTTTTTCCGTACTAAAATATTTGCATTATACAATCGAAAAAGTTTGCCCATTAAATAAAGGAAAAATTAAAGTTCAACGAATTTTTTCATGCATGCAGTTTATAGATACCAATCTATACATCATATACAGGGCTGGTCAAAGAATTTGGCTAATTTTCTGACTGTAGATGGAAATCGCTGAAATTGGATTTTCAAATGTATTATGAGTTTTCAAATGGTTCAATTAGACGTCCTATTTCAACTTATTAACTCCTTGGAGAAGAACGACCGGTATACGTGCCACTTAAGGTGTTCAGAATCGTTCATTATTCCTACCAGTTATTTTTAATTGTAATGTTTACCTTATTTAATCAGAGAATTTTCGCAATGATTCAATTACAAAAAAAATTCTGTTTTAAAAAACCGGTGGTAAAAGATTAAAAATTAAGCAAAGGGGTTAAACAGTGAAGTTTTGTTACATTACTTAGAATGAATTGGAAACTGTTTCAAAAGAAGCATGATTTTTTCTTTCTTGTTAAATATATTTTTGACCTTAACTCTAATGAAAATTCTATAAGTACCTAAAATGTATGCAATTTTATACTAAACATTTTAGTTTTTTATTCATCTTGATAGGTATAAAAATAAAGCGGCTGCAGCATTTTCCGTAAAACACATTTTTCACCAAAAAATGGCTGTGCAGCTTGCTAAAAATGTCTACCACAAAAAAAAATATCTCCCAAAAAAAATTTTTAATCACTTTTTAAACTTAGAAAACTATAAAGAAAACTTGGTTAAAAAATAAGGTAAATTAAAGATGTCGAGCAACACCTCCTTGGGGATTGGAAATAGATTGACCCGATTTCAAATTACAACTCAGGCATGAATGTTTAGAGTGGGTCGGGTTCAACTTCAAATTGAGGTTCCGGCAGGTTTAGCCTTCGTATGGAAAAGATCACAGCAGCGCTCGTAATAAACCGACCAACTAACTTTTATGTAATATCTGGCAAAGGAAGAGGTGATTTTCATAGAGGGAAAACCATTCAAAAAGAGCCGCTTCATAATCTGTCAGTGGTTATCGAAATACTGATAACTGGTTTCACACACTTTAGGGTCTGATCGGTTTGTTCAAAAAAGAGGATACTTCAATAACAATGATTATCAAAATGAAAATAACACTTTCTTATGATAGAATATCAAAACTTTTATTATATTATGAGGTATTTGTAACCTACGGAATAGTAACAATACGAACAGTTGAAACTACTATTGCAACTTGAACATCACACTGCAGTGATACAATCACTTTTTCTTTAACATTGCAGTCAGTATGTAGTGTGCTTTCATTTGTCAAATTATCTGAACTGTTACGTATACAAGCTGGACTCGGTTCCGACTGGCTTGATAATCGGCGCTGTATTGAATTTTCAAAAATTATTTAAGACGGTTCTCAAAAAAAAATATTTTTCCCCCGTTCAGCCACGCGAAAGATTAAACGTCATTTTCAAAATCATTTTTAAACGTAAAAGCTTGATATTTGCAAGCATGATTATTCAAGTGATTTGTAATCGATTTTTTCCCGATTAATCAACTACATCTGAAGTTATAGGCGGTTGTTGTCTGCGGACGGCAACTTTTTTTTTTAATTTGTAGGATTTCTAATGTTTGATTAATTTTCGTTGCTGCATTGCGATCTTCAACTTGTGTGTTACTTACTTGATACCATGTACTTTGGATAAAATCTGTTCTTTATTACTCTTTTTTTTTTTTTTTGGTGACAACAATAGAGGAGAAGGTCCAAATACCGGCTACTAGGTGTTCTGAGAACTGAACGCAGCGCAGCCTAGCGGTGATAGGCAGAGTTTATAACTTTAATTGAGAGAAGAAAGTTACGAAACGTACGTCACTGAAGTCTGTCTCATTTACAAATAGTAAATGCAAAAGTGCCGAATCGACGTAATCTGGTACATCAAAAGTTTTTCAGATGTGTGTTTCTCCTTTTTTCAAAATATACTGATCGTATATTGGCTTGAATTGTTGATTATTTTCTAGACATATTTAGCTCTCAATTGCCACGCGTACAGTATTGGTATTTTATTACATGAATGAGTAATACCGGTTTTAACTTAAACATAGCAGTGGTCCGAATACCGGCTACCCAGAGTGGTCTAAATACCGGCTATCCGGTATTTGGGCTTCTCTCGGTTGCTCTGCTTGAAGGGGAGGAAAATAAATTAATTTAAATAGTTCTATAATTAATAAATTAATTTAAATGGTTCAGAAATAGTCCCCGTCCCATTTCGCAATATGAAAAAGCAACCATGGGCGTAATTCTTCAGGACCGACACTGGTTACCGGATCACTTTCCAAAAAAGAGGTGTTGGACACTCCGAAATTGCCTGTAATAAATTTTAAGAGAAAGAAAAAAATGACGGAGTAAACCAGGCGAAAGAGACAGAAATTGGATTTTAACCCTCTCGCTGCGCAACCCGAGATTTCCTGGGGCAACGTAAAAGTAGCAAAATTTGCGCAACCCGAGATTTCCTCGGGGATGCATTTTTTCCGTCTAATTAACCCACCTTGATTATTCCTACCAGTTATTTTTTTCTGTAAATTTTGCCTTATTCAATCGGAGCATTTTCCCGATTAAATTATATAAAAAGTTTTGTTCTGAAAAACCGGTGACAAAAGAATAAAAACTCTTAAAACGTTCGTCGCGAAGAGGTTAAATACGCAATTTTTGAAGCTATTTTGATAAAACAACTACGCAGCGAGAGAGTTAAAAAAGTTAAAAGGGAAAATATCCAACAAAAGAAGATGATGCAATTTGTGTCTTCTGCATGGGTTCTTTCTCTGTGGACAAGAATGAGGGAGGGGATTCTGGGTTCAGTGTTAAGAATGCGATATATGGGCAGATAGGGACTGCACCGATGCAGAGAGTGATATTATGTTGTGATTTTTTTTTTTTTTCAGATAAAATAATTCTCATTTCAATCAGCAAGTTTTTTTTTTTTTTTTTTTTTGCTGTTTTACACGTTAAAAAACAAAACTAGAAACAGAATGGGAAGAAGACTGTGATATAGTCGTAAAGAATTTTATAAATTTGACAAAATTACTTGTTTATTAAAAATTGCGTATTTTTTCTGCGCATAAGAAATTTTATTAATCAATAAAATTTATTAAAATAATATTATTATTGCTTAATAATTGTCTTTAACTCTATTTGTGTGATATTTTGGAAAAAAACTTAGGTAGCCGGTATTTAGACCCCATTTTAAAAACTCAAAATTTGAAGACTTTCGGAATTTTGCTTTTTATAAACAGAAAACATCTTTGAAACTGATTTTTTTTTCTCTAAACAGGTGTACAACATGCCAAGGTACCCTACTGTCACTTTTTATTTTATTAATTTTGAAAATTGTATGATCTATATTGAAAACAAAACTGGTAGCCGGTATTTGGACCTTTCTTCTACGTATAACTATGAATTTGAAAATAAGTTTCCTATGAGCGTTAGAAGATAAATAATAATTTAAAAAAAAAAAACGGCAATCACTACGAAATCACCTGAATCATCGTGTCTGCTATTTTCATAATTTTACATTTAAAAAGTGAGTCCAAGAATAATCCAGAATAATCCATCGTGTTATTTGGTGTTTTGCTTCTTTTCTTTTTGAGAAAGGCTTCAAACAACGCAACCAACCTCAAGAGGCGTTATCTTTTTAACCCCCTCACTGACAAGCCCGTGTTAATACATTCATTAAGCTCCAGGTTTCACGGCCATATCAGCAATATTTAAAATAATATAATTTTGTTAATTTAATGGATTTTTAATACATTTAACAATGATTAATACTCGCAAGGATTACATTCATATTTCTAATCAAGCTTTTTTATATAATGTTGAAAGAATCATCGTTTTTTAGCATTTAAAACGAAATGCAGAGAAAACAACATTACAATTTTGCCCTTTTGCAAGACTGCCAGAGGGTTTTAAAGGTCGGAGGATGCATTTGATCTTGTAAACTATAACATTAATTATTGCTAAGGCAAAATATTCTCTTATAGAAATTTTCACTTCCAATTTTGCGTTATGCGGATAAATAGTTCTTTGTTTTCATTTATTTATTTATTTATTTGTTCTGATATATTTTCATAGAGCAGTAAATCTGAATTCACAACCAATGCAAACGAAGAAAAAAATAGAGTAATAACGAAATCCTAAGGCTTGGTTATTCTTCCTTCTTGTTATGGCCGCTTCGCAATTTACTTAATACAAATTCAATTTTCCACTTTATTTATTAATTTATTTATTTACATTTTACTCCTTTTAAGTTTAAAACATTCTAAAGAGAATCAATAAATTTTCCTTCTCACTTGTGAACACAAATACGCAAATTTGAAACAAACACTGAAATTCCTTTTAAATCTATCCTATTCATTCTATTATATTACATACGTTTCAAAATCTTTGCTTCGAAGAAATTGAAGTTTGGTTTTCATTTTCGCTTCATTTTCCGCTTTGAAGCATACTAATTTTGAAACTTTTCAACTCGTTAATAACATATTTTACTTTTAAAGAATAGAGTTCTTTCATATGAATAACGAAATTTACCGATTTTAAATCAAAATAGAGTGTTTAACTTAAGAATATTTTATTCTGAAAAACAAACAATGAAGGAAATTACTCAACTCAACTCCGCGTGAGTAATCTATTCTTTTATATGCATAATAAGTTCACTTTGTTGCCGTTTTGTGAAAGGTTATCTAAATTCATTTTTGTTTATTGATTTTTAAAGGAACAGCTTTAATAAAGGACCAAAATATCCAAAGTAAAAACGAATAAATAAACTGCATTATTTAAGATTTAGTAATTCATGTACTTTTGTGTTACAAAAAAAGTTTCTAATAATGATTATGGAACAAAAGTCATGCGTAATTGTTAGTAATCAAAATAACAGCGCTCCTAAATTTTTACCAGCATTTCCTAAGAAAAAAGTGTCGAGATTGGTTTCTACGAAATTTTCACGGAAAATCAAAAAAGATTTTCTATGAAAAAAGTTATATTAAAAAATTAACAGTTGGGGAGCCCTCAAATCATTATTTTCCAAAACACTACAATTTCCATTTCTTCAATTTAAGAGCAAATTTTAAGCTTCATTTTAAACAATTATTAAACAATTATTATTATTTAAACATTATTGCAATTTTATGTTTTCAAACTTAATAATTCCTAAAATTTTATATTTTCAAACTTAATTAATACAGTAAATTCTTGATAAGTCGAATTCGAAGGGACCGACAAAAATATTCGAGTTATCGTAAGTTCGACTTATCGAAAATCCTTAAATACATACAGAAAATATATAAAAAAATATTCAATCTTATAGATAGGAATTTCAATTATACTGTAAAAATGGGGTCTGGCAAAATGATCACTGAAGTAAAATACAATTTAATAGTACATAATATAAGGTACTTACAAACTCAAATTTTGTGAAAAAAACTTGTTAATGATGACTGCTTGAAGGAACTTTCTTTTCTTTCACTGGTTAGAAAGTCGCTCACATTTTGTAAACAAAGGAAAAGAGAATCGGCAACACCGTCTCTACTTTCGAGATATTGCTCTAGTGTCGTCATTGCCGCATGTGCTTCTTGATTATTTGGTGCTGAAACGCAATTTACTTCCTCGTCATCTTCTTCAGATTCAGGGTTGTTTGCCACCTTTTTTATTGCTTCAACTATATCTGAATCACTAAATTCTCTGAAAACTGCAACATTTTCGTCAATATTCAAAAATTTAGTATCGTCATCTTCAGAAATAACTTGATCTTGTAGATTTTCATTCACAACTCATGAGTCCGCATTACTTGCAAAGAAGCCGCATCTACTGAAGCAATTTTTGAAAGTCATTTGTTTCACATCGTTGTTCCAGGCACTCGAAATTAGTCTAATTGCTTTTAAAACATCACACTTTTTATTTATTCCATTTCGTCATCCTCGATTGCCTTCCGCACTAGACGTTTTCTGTAGGAATGCTTTAAATATTTAATTATTCCCTGGTTTGCTGGTTGTAGCTTAGAAGTTGTGTTAGAAGGGAGAAATTCTAACTTGATAGATTTCAAGTTCAAAAGTTGACTGTGTACACTGATCAACGAAGACCAACACTTTATGCTTTTTTGCATGAAACACTATATCCAAATTTCTGATATATTTCTCGAACAGTATTAGCGTCATCCAAGCTTGGTGATTAGATCTGTACTGTACGGGAAGTGACTTTTTATGTTTGAAACAGCGAGGATTTTTGTATTTACTGATGAGCAGTAAAGATAATTTTTCTGTTCCAGGAGCATTTGCTCCGACAAGGACATATAAACCGTCTTTACTTAGCTTTCCACTGGAACATGATTCCCCCTTAAACATCATCGTCTTGTTAGGAAAACAGTTGTAAAAAGTCCCATTTCATCCATATTGAAAACGTCGTCCGCACTATAACCTGTAAAAAGTTTGGGTAATGAAACTGTCTTCCATTCACCACACAGTGCATCAGACACATATTTTGCTTCACCGTGTAATGTCCGAAACACGATGTTGTGTCTGGCTTTAAACTTTTCAAGCCACCCCGTGCTTGTTGTGATACCTTCCACATTCAATAATTTTGCGAAATCCAAAGCTTTCTCACGTAACATCGTACCACTTAAAGGAATTACACTCTTCTGTGTCCTGTAATATGTAAACCATTTTACGAGGGCTGTTTCGATATCTAGGAAGGCATACGTCTTCATCCTTTTACACTTTGGGTTTACACTTGACTTATGTCTTTTGAAAATGCTTTTTTTATCTTTAAGTATGGTAGATAGCGTGTTGGGAGGGATACCATATTTCAGGGCTATATCTTTTTCTTTAAATTAGGATTCTTTTCAATAACTTTTATCAAATTTACTGTTTGTTCTAAAGTAAGAATTTGTAATTTCTGCTTCGAAATTTAGAAAGACTCAATAGAAAACGTATCACGATGTGAAGCAATAAACACTAAAATGACAAGACTCAACATTAAAGTAATGAACTTCAATGAAATCTCAATAGAATCGGGAAAAAAAAAAATCCTTTCTTGAAAGCGTGGAAAATTTGACAAACTAGAATTCACTTAGCCACCTGCTATGTTTCCAAAGAATACCTGTTGAGAAAAGGGAATGCTTAAAATAAAAATGAATGGAGTGGCGTAGGGTTGGGGGGGGATGGGACGATTTCAGCTGAAATTCCAAACTCGTAGAGGCTCCACACTGACCGTGTAGGAAGTAAAAATAGCGCCCTTCAAAGCCGATGAAGGAGTGCAGACAAGTTTTATCTAACAGAAAGTGCCAGTATTTTGGAGCTGTGGCTGAAAAATAAAGAAATTAGTCGAATTACTGTTCTTTCTCTATCGGAAAAAATCGACTTAAAAGATGTAGACTACGACAGAACCGGAAAGTTTGATATTGAATTGTAGTAAAGGGGCCGGGACTTCGTGTAAACATCGACTTAAACGAATATTCGACTTTTCTGACTTCGACTTATCGAGAATTCACTGTATTATAATTTTATATTTTTGATAATTGGTAATCAATGACCAGTTAATGTCATTTTCAACACTTGTGAATTTACAGTTAATTCATTATTCAAGCAAACACAGAAATTATCAAACATTTTAAAAAGTGAACAAAAAAAATCCGTTTTCCTTCATAAATACTATTAACATTTTTAATAGATTGAATTCAAATTCAAGTTTATTAATTTACGTCGATGATTACCAGCAGTGTGTACATGTGTACCACTTATGGCAGTCAAAGAAGGCTATTTTTAGGTACGTTCGTAATTATATAAATACGTAGCACCTATAGTCGTCGTTCAGTCCATCTGTCTGTCTGTCCGTCCGTCCGCATATAACAGAACAAAAACTACCCAACCAAATGGTCTGAAATTTTAAATATACAATTGTTGCAAAATTTTGTCGAGTCATTTCAAATGTTATGAAACTCGGATTTAACCTCCTGACTATTCAAGGCACTTTTTTCTAACTTTTACCGTGATTCTTTGATATGTTGTAATTTAAGCTCTTAACATATGGTAAAAAATACTAAAAAAAAACCTTAGCTGGAAAATCTAGTTTTCCACTACGTCATTTATATAGGACAATAGCAGAGTATGAGGTTGTACTTTGGATAGGACATAATATAATTTTAAACAGAATTAATATAATATTGTGCAGTTATGTTATAGTTAAACAATAAAAATACGTTAGATATAAGCAAAAGTAAGTATTTATTACAAATTGAAATAATAGAGTTTCTAAATTGTTTATAATTAGTCTAATTCTTGGCAAACACTTATTTAGGCATAAAATGAGATCAAAATCAAATACACTACACAATATTAACGCACATTATTAAACTCTTGTTCACAATTTTAATGTTATTAGATAATAAACTTCTAAACATACAACAGTTTTATAATATTTGAGCAACAATCTAAACTTTAAACTTAATTCTATGATCAGACTATGAAAATCACTTTTATCTAAAATGGTCTCCATTTTAGATGGCAAACAAAATTAATATCAAAATTTACTATTCTAATTAACGTCACGCTCATGAAAATTACTGAAACAATTCCTATTTGGGACGAAACAAAGATAAATATTGCATTTTTTACAGAGAACTGTAGTTTTTTTTATCACAGCCAGAGTTACGGCAACGGGCTTGTTTGTACGGCAACGGGCTTGTAGGTACTCTCCATTTTTGCATCCAATACATATATATTTTTGGATATTGTAGTGCTGACATGACCATCGTTATACCAAAATACACCATTAATTCTTTTTTTGTAAGACCCAATGTTTTTCCTTTTAGTAGAACTTCTGTTCTATTTGTACATTCTACTATGATATCTAGAATATCGTCATCAATATATTGCCGAATATATTCGTAATATTCCCAATTAGATGTGTCTTTTGGAAGGTAAGCTGGCTGTTGGAGATGTCTGTTGTTTGGCTCCAATTTTTCTCCAATCCAACAGTTTTGCCTGTCTGCATTTCCAACTGTTGACGAACGTATTATACTCGATCTAGACAGCAATCCACGCCTACCACCCCGTCTTCCACGTGTACGAGTACGACCTGGCCTTTCTGAATTTACTGACAATACTGGCGACGCTGGTGCTGATTCAATTGGATCGTCATCGGATGAACTGTATGAAGAAGATTCTGAATTTGCTTCGCGATCATTTGTTTGCGGAATAAAACTGGAATCATCGTCAGATGCTTCGGAACCATCATCAAAATCAGACTGATTTAAAATATCGGCGATATTATCTTCTGTCAGTACTGAAACAAATAAAAAAAGAAAATTAGGCTATGTACTATACCTAGGACATCGGAAGTTAATAGAATCAAAACATAATAGTCTGACATCGTACTACATAAAGGACATCTAAAAACCACATGTTGTGGGATGTCGAATATATGTCCATTCCGAAAAATTATTCAAAACTTGTTACGTTAGTCAATCAGCCAAAGTTTTAGAAATTATTTATCAATGAAATTTATAGTAATTACCATGATTAAACCAGATTTTACTTACCGGTCCTTTGGCGTGAGCGCACCTCTCCATTGGTCGACACCATTTTGCTAAAAATGACAGGTGTCATAGACTCGAGTGAGTTTTAATTAGTTCGGTAAACAAAGGATAGATGTCGTTACGTGGTAATTTCGCCGCGAGAACGACAATTATTCGCCAAATATTTTTTTATTATGATGTTCTATGAGTAGTACGAGGGCGGTCAGGAGGGTATAGTTTAATGACAGGGACAGTCTAAAGTTTTCCGTTACATTACGGCCAATGGGAAAAATGATTTCAAGCACATTTTAATGATGTTACAGCCTTTCGAACAGAACGAAATGGATATGCACTTATAAAGGGCACTATAATATACATTCAGTACAATATGCGGCGCAAAAAATATTTATAAAAGTAATTACAGTACGAACTCACCTCATTTGCCACGTTTGACGTGCAATTTCCAACTTGTTATCTCCAGGCTCCGTTCGTCAAAACCAGGGCTGTCCAACGCGGCGTCCACGTGCGCCATGGCGCTCTTTGAAGGTTTTGATCACTTTGGAAAGGCCTGTGATCACTTATGCATGCTACGCACCTCCCGAGCCTTGCCCTCCGGGGGGGAGGGCACTTTTCTAAATTTTGAGGACATCATTCATGCCCCTTGGAGGGGAAATTTGGGTGGAGGGGCTCGGAGGGGGTGCATATTATGAATAAGTGGTCACAGGTCTTTCCAACAATATGTCACATGTGGGGATCGGCTAAAGTTAGAAAAATGACTTCCTTTGTGCCTACTATCGTGCCTCCTGGAATACATCTTCCCCCCCCCCTCTCTCTCTGAAATACTGTTTGCAGATACTATGCACGGTGACTATACAGAAAAGAACTAATACAATGTAGCAATTTCATAAATTTCACTCAATTATTTCTATGTGAGGGCAAAAACTTATTGACACACCCTTGTACATGGTTCTCACCCCCTCTTAATCTCCAACTCGCTTTCAAGAAAATGTCATTCTAAATTTATACTTTATATTATCTCTTCAAATTATTTCTACGTAGAATTTATGAATCGTAGGGACCTTATGTCTACCACAATAAAATATATATTCAAAGTTATAAAAGCGTGCGACATATAAAACTACCACTATACTTGGAGTTTCGAAGTTATAAGCAATTTTGGGTCACGTGAAAACTGGTCTTTCTCCTTTCGTCCGGAAATTCGGTTCAAAACATCCACTTTGGCAGTATTTTCTGAAAGATGTTTTGCGAGTACCAAAAAATGGAAAATGTCTTTCCGTTACATAGTTTCTGAATAACAAATCCTGCCAACTTCATGCGTTTCCGAACAAAAATGACTTAAAACTTGTGACATAAAGTTGCCCCTTTGGATTTGAAAACAGCCTTAAACGGGGACGCTGACGGGTGCTGGTTTTACTAGATTTTCACGTCTGGCTTCGAGACTATGTTTCGAGGTCACTAGCGTCCGAGGTTTCGGTCCCTGAAGTAGCATCGTGTGGGCTCCACTGCTCATTCAGAGGCAAGGGAGGCAATATTATGTCCTCACATGCATGAAAAGCAGGTGGCTGTCCTGGCAGCGGATGGGCGAACAGAAAGTAGACGGCACCACCCGATCCGGCAGGATCAATATTTTTGCTGTCTTTCCCTGCTTCGTAATCCTAAGTCCTAGTCAGTCGGGTGTACGCAGGATGCTGAAGATTAATTTTCCTATTCTTTTTATTCTATCTTTTCCTTTATTTTTACTAATATCTTATGTTTTGTGTTGCTTTGTCCGCTGTCTTGGATCGAAGAGGTAATCTTTTATTTAATAATAAAATTACTATCGTTAAATTTAATAATAAAATAACTATCTTTAAATTTAATAATAATTAAAAATTTATAGAGTCAAAACACTGTATTAAAAAACTAGTGTCGTGGAGGAATTTTCACCTTGTTATTAATATAAACTTTAAAACATACTCATAAGTACTTAAAAAGTGTTACAAATATATAAAGATATTATTTAATATTTATTTAATATAACCCTGAGATCTTTCGGAAAGCACACGCGGTCATTTTCAAAGGGGAAAAGATGTCTGACTAGAATAGAAAACATAATTAAATTGATTCACAGTAAAATTGATCCAATTCCAGATTATGAAAAAGCAAGAGTTTACATAATCCCATTCAGCACAGAACATCAAAAAACTTTATTCTATATTGGTATGACATCTCGAAAATTTAAAGAAAAGCTAAAAGAGCATTTATATGATATCAAGTTTAACAAACCAAGAACAGCTTTATCCAGATTACATCAAAAAGAAAATAATAAGATAAACTTTGAAAAAGCTAAAATGATCATTTAAACATCTAGCCATTACTCTTCAATAATCCATGAATCCATTGAGATTTTACTTAAGAGTGATACTGTTTGTAATGATGTCCTTTCTTATAATATTGCCGCGATTTGGTATAATATCCTAGGTGTTTCAAGAGCTCCAGAAAATATGAATTGGTCTTTTCACTTCTCTCTAAAGCAATGGACTGAACTTCGCGTTCGCATGCGTAGTATTTTGTTTTGTTTTTAATTATGTTTTCTATTCTAGTCAGATATCGTTTCCCCTTTGAAAATGAAAGCGTGTGCGCTTTGAAATATCTCAGGGTTATATTAAATAAATATTAAACAATATATTTATATATTTGTAACACTTTTTAACTAATTATATGTATGTTTTAAAATTTAAAAAAATTTATAATTAAATTCAATAATAAATTTTATAATAATTAAAAAATTGTAATTAAATTCAATAATAAATTTAACACTAATCATTTAATTTTCATGGTGAATTTTCGTTGAGAAAAAAAGTAACGTCATAAATGTAACAGACCAGAAAATAAAAAAACATTTCATTGAAATATGATAATGAAATTAAAAGTAAATATCACCCATAAAGTAAATTTACATTTATTCTCAAATGTCCTCTCAGTTTTTTTATTTATTTTATTTTCTATCAAAGAATGAAGGCAAATTAATTTGTGATAAAAAAAAAATACTTTCGCACGAAATAAAAAGAACGAAGAATGAACGAAGAACGAAGAATGAAAAGAACTAAGTATCTTAATGAAATTCATATTTTAACATTCAAAAGATCAAATTTAAAAGAAAATACTTTTTTGTTTCCTATTTCATCTGTATGACGTTTAAACAACGCTAATTTGTTTTAAGATATTTTTTTTACAACTCAAACAATAAAATGCAAATCAGATGTCAATTGTATCAAAAAGAGATTTATTAAATGTTTCTTTTTAGTAGAAATTTTATGACTTTTCTTTACATATTGAGACAGAAAGTGTTGCTTTGATTAGCATTTATTTTATGAAAAATCATACATTAGTTACATTTTTGTAATGTCATATATCTTTGAGTTTACATTTTCAATCGATTAAGGCTATACAGTACCCTTTTTCAAAAAAAATATTTCGAGACAGTTACATTAAAAATAATTAATGACTTCGTTTGAGATTATAAAATTAAACTGATTCTGTTAAAAAAAATCATTTTAGCAATCATAATTTTTTTTTAACTCTTGAAAATTTTGAAGTTTTTTAAAACTTTTATAAAATTTTTAATTTTTAATATTTTTTAGTTATTTGAAGTGACTTATATTAGTTGGATTATTGGGAACGAAAATTAGCACGGAATTAAAAATGCAACTTTTATTTTCATTTTTAAAAAAATTTTGTAACGCGAAACCTGAAAAAAAAACACGAAAAATTCGGAAATAATTAACTTTGACATTAAAAAAAAAATAATTATAAGCCTCAGACCTAAATCCATACTAATTATTGTAGTACATATATATATAAGTGTCTACAAAAAATTTCAAGACCCTATCCGCAACAGAAAAAAAGCCTTAGGGTAAAAATGTAAAGCACTAACATCAACAAAAATAAAAGTCTGAGAAAAAAGCATTTAAAGTTTGTAAAGGAGACATTGTGAGACTGAGAACACTCAGAAAAGTTCAAATAGCTTTAAAACTATTTAGATTTCAGATCTACAATTTGGAGTTATGATTCATAACCGTATGGACCACTGAAAAATTCAATAAAAAAATATTCGACATTTTTGTCATTTTTAGAGTACTGTGTAGACTTAGTGGTGTTCTCAAATCCAAAAGGGCAACTTTCTGACATAGTTTTAATTTATTTTTGTTCGGAAATGCATGAAACTAGCAGGTGTTGTTGTTCAGAAACTATGTAATCGAGCTATTTTTTCCGTTTTTATGCAAACGCAATAGATCTTTCAGAAAATAGAGTCAAAGTAGACGTTTTGAACCAAAGTTCTCGAAGAAAGCAGAAAAACCAGTCCGTGAAGGACGAAAATTGTGTCTGTCACGTGATCAAAAACGCTGATAACTCAATAGGTAATTGACTGATCGAAAAAGGAAAAAAACAGTTCAATTCCAAATCACTTCCATGGCCAGGCTTTCCAATTTTATATCTTTCCGCAAAAAAATGAATTTGTAAATGTGTCAAAACATTTTGCGCTTGTTGAGCAGAACAGTAAAGAACAGCCTTAAAGAAAAAAAGACAAATAAATCGACATTTATTATTTTGAGGCGTGGTCGTATTTTATATTCGCTAATATTGGTAATCTTTCAATAAGTCTTCAAATGTTTGAAAGCATGCATTTTCCAAATGATTGGATGAAAATTTGCATAATCATAAACTATCTTTTGTTTACTCTTGCAAAATCTTAGAAATCGTTTGCTCTAACGCTCGAATATTCTAAGGAATGCAATTACTTTGCTTCATTAGATAAGCTGAATTATGAAAAATTTTTCAAGGCAGTATTTGCAGATTGGGTAGTCTTTTATTTAACCCGGGAGCGGTCGCGCCCGGTATGACATACTCAAGGTGTGTACGGTTTTGTACAATTGTCACCACTATTTTTCGAAAAGTAATCTTCAGATTACTCTATCGCAGAGTTTGAAGCAATTGTATCCGACTACATAAGGTGACGATAATTATTTATATTTAGTGGTGACAAAATAAACTAGTCGGATGTGGCAATCCCAAAACTTTCTTCTACCTCATACATGTTAATACTTCCTGAAAAATGCAGCATATCAGCCCCACTGGTTAGATGATTTACACCAAAATCTAATTATCAACAACTTTGACAACGTCTAACTGAATCTGAAGTTCCATGAAAATCCGTGCATTAGTTTTTTAGATAGAGCTATTGCGAAAATTGTAAAGAATTCTGCATAGCAGCGCCATCTGTTCGGCGATTTACACCAAAAACTAATTAGGACCAATTTTTACCAGGAGGAAACTGAATCTGAATCTTGATGAACATTCATGCATTAGTCCTTGAGATACAGCTATTGTGGAAATCGGGAAAAATTTAGCACAGCAGCGCCACCTATTGGGCGATTTACACCAAAAATTAAGCAGCACTAATTTATATCAGGGACTAACTGAATCTGAAGTTTGATAAAAATTCGTACATTTTTTCTTGAGTTAGAGCTATTGCGATAATCATGAATTATACAGCATAGCAGCACCACCTGTTGGGCGATTTTCACCAAAAAAGTAATCAGCACCAAACTATATCCCGGACTAACTGAATCTGAAGTTTTATGAAAAATCGTGCAGTAGTTTTAGAGATATAGCTATTGCAGTAAGCGTGAAAAATGTCGCATAGCAGCGCCACCTGTTGGGCGATTTTCACCAAAAACTAATCAGGACCAGTTTATATCAAGGTCTAACTTAATCTAAAGTTTTGTGAAATTCCGTGCTTTAGTTCTTGAGATAGAGCGCCCACAAATTTTTTGTCACATACAGACTCACAGAGTGACAGAGTGACAGACAGACTCACAGGCAGACATTTTCTAAAAACAATCAAATCGTGTTCAGGACATTCTAAAACGTATAAATCTGTCGAAAATTTTCACGAATCCAATGTTTTCTTCTTGTAAAGATAGAAGAAAGTAAAAACATTCATACCCTGGGTATGCGCGACTTCTTCCCGGCTTAAAATATTTGCTATTTTTTTCCCGATTAGTAATCTTCGCTATATTCAATTACGCAATATCTGTCATTAAATAAATCGAAGAATACTATCCTGAAAGAGTGGTAGATATTTTAAATTAAAAAAAAAAAAACTCTCCAATTTTACAAGACCTTTTTCATGAAACATTTGCTCCATTTAATTGCTTTTAGAAGCCTCTTGTTTTCTTTTCTCGTTAAGCAGCGGTTTAATAATCTTGTTGTCAGCTTATTATTATTAAGTATTTTTCGATTATGTCCGTCATTCAATAAATCGAAGAATGCTATTCTGAAAGAGTGATAGATATCTTAAATTTTAGGAAAAATCTCCAATTTTACGAGATTTTTCATGAAACATTTGCTCCATTCAATGGCTTTTAGAAGACTCTAGTTTTCTTTTCTCGTTAAGCAGAGGGTTAATAATCTTGTCGTCAGCTTATTATTGTTAAGTATTTTTCAATTATGTCTGTCATTCAATAAATCGAAGAATGCTATTCTGAAAGAGTGATAGGTATTTTAAATTTTAGGAAAAATCTCCAATTTTACGAGATTTTGCATGAAACAGTTGCTCCATTTAATTGCTTTTAGAAGATTCTAGTTTTCTTTTCTCGTCAAGCAGCCATTTAATAATCTCGTCGTCAGCTTATTAATGTTAAGCATTTCCCCCATATTTAAACTATAACAAAATATTTTTTTTTCACTTCTATACCTTTTTTTCCCCTTCTTTTTTAATTTTTTTAGCTCGTGATAGCTTATTTTTGTTTTTTAACACTTGAACAGTGGGAAATTTTATTTAAGTTTTATAAAAAATATTTCACAAACCAGAATTTTTATTTAAAGCTATTTAACTTACTTGAACTTTTTATTTATTGTTGTAAGGTATGTATATTTAACTTATTTTATATTTTTAAAAAGTCTGGTTTGAATAGAAATATATTCATTTGGTACTGGTAAAAATGACCCCTCAATGCCGCTCTAGTATTCACACATTACCGACGGTATGTTTTTGCGAAATCTGGGTTTTAACACGTTCACGCCGGCGCGGTGGTCACACTCGACTGTCTCAGAGCTGGCAAATCTCCGGCCTTTTGGATACCAGTATTTTAATACAGAAAATGTTGTTTTATTTAATTAGAAAAATTGGGCGATTTAAAGGAACAACATTTTCTCTAAAATAATAGTGGTGTGCAAGAAGCCGGAGACTTGACAATTCTGAGACAGTCGAGTGTGACCCACCGCGCCGGCGTGAACGTGTTAAACAGCAGAAGCTCCTACCTCTTCTAAAAGTTTTTTTGTAAATTGTTTTCCTGGATAGATTTCTTAAGTTTATGCATTAGAAAACATCTTTCAGTTTATAGATTTAATATAAAATGACGCACTATCTAAAAATAATGTGGACAACATGATATAAATACATTTTCTGTAAGGTAGAAGACACGCCTTTAGCCAATGATGTTTTTTGAATAAAAAGGAGATCTTTGCGTTTCTCATCGGTAATGTGTTAACAGGAAACACCGCCTATGGGCGTTACTATTGCATGTGTGTCCTATGTGTGGAGATATGATTGGAAAGGAGTAGACATAAATGACGTCACTTGAAACTGTTCCTACTCCCTCCTACGTCCGCCCTATTTATCTGCGTCTTCCACAAGAGACTGCTGACTGGCCTACTGTCGGTCAAAGTCAAATATGGTGGACGAAGAAAAGGGGGGGGGGGGGATAACTCGTTTTTCGGCTTCCAGGTTTTCTATAAAGGAAGCTTGACATGTCTACTGTTCTCCTTTCATTGCTCTATGGTGGTGACATAAACTTTGGTTGGTTAAGACGATTTTGGTTAAAACCGAATCAGGAAGATAATAGCCGGAATCCAGATAAAATTTTCTCTGTTAGCGAAAGGATATTGGCCAATCCTTTGCAAACAGCGAAAAGTTCGCAAAAATGCAGGCTTCTGATTAATGAATCTTGTTTCACAAACAGTGAAAAATCGATCTGGATGCCGGCCGTAATGTTTGTTAACTTGTCTAGCTAGTTAATCGAGGACACACCGTGGCTGAGTGGTTAAGACACCAGATCGCTAATCGTTTGAGAGCGTATGTGGACTGCGTGTTCCACTCCTGCTGGATCCGTTGCACACTCTTTGCACTTCTACTTGCTCTTTTTTACTCGAAAACATTCCGAAGATGCAGATGAATAGAAACAATCAAAGAAACTGTAACTCCGTTCTAAAATATACATTCTTTACAACAACAGTCGATTGCCTGCCGAACGATACTGATATCTGACGGCCAGGGAAAATCTCGTGTTTGTGTGTAACTACTTGGGGGGAAGTTCATTTCCGCAGTAGGGGTTACCTTCCTTACTTCCTTCTCTACCTCTACACAAAACTTCACCTCACTCATGCAAAAATAAACCAAATTATACTCACTGTTCCGTTTTTATTTTATCCTTGAGAAGCAATTTATTTAATATGTACATAAATAATCCATATAATTATCTAATGCAAGATATACAGGTTGTATCTGAAATGCTTCAACAAACTTAGAGAGATGATAGTACTCATGAAGACGAACAAAAAATGCAATGGAACATGGGGTCGCAAATGACGTTTAAATGATGAAAATCCGAGAAAATGCGTCTGGAAATGGGGAAACTGAGACAAGAAAGAAACGCTGCAGAAAATTATTTATTGCACAGAATACGTACAACATAGCTCGAGATGTCCAGAGAAAACAAATATTTTACAACAATTGTTCAAAGTGTTGACCTCTGACATTATTACACAGAGTACATCTACGGAGGAACGACTGGCGGACACGCTCGAAGACTTCGAGAGTCCTGCATACGTGGATTCCTGCTCACAGATTTGTTTGGCTTTCTTCCAAGTTTTTCTTATATCTTTCTGACAGGATATGCACAAAGTGAAAGGAGAACTAGTTTCGTGCTACTAGCCAGTTCTGCAGAAAAGCAGCATGCGAGATTTCGATATTTTATTAGTTTTGTGATTTTTACCCTTTAAACGTCATTTGCGACCCCATGTTGCAATGCATTTTTTGTTCGTCTTCATGAGTACTATCATCCTCCTAAATTTTTTTGATTCATTTCAGATACACCCTGTATAACCTATACAATATATAAATAAGGCATACGAGAATAGATTTTTTTTTTTTTTTTGGCTTAGTCTATATTACCTTTTTGTAACTCTTTATAATATTTAGAAAGAAATCGCCTTTTCTAAAGACTTGGTTACGCCAATGCCCTTATAAAAAGAAAGCACCAACACCTGTCAAGGTAACATATCAGATTTCACAAAAAGTGGACTATTGCCGTTTTTCCTCTGACCTTTCAATTATATGAAAATATCAAGAAATGGATAAAATGATATAGAAATATCAAGATCTCGGAAATAAATATCGGATGGAAATATCAAGATATCTTGATATGGACATATCAAGAATAACAAGAAAATTGTTTTAGATTTCAATCTATCTATCTCTTAGCAAATGCTAAAATTCTTCAATAATTCCAAAAACAACTTCTATCCGATGCGTCTTCCATTATTTTGAGTTGAATTCTGAACATTCTTTAAACGTAAACAATCAGAAATATTTACTGCATTCAACAACTTCTTTTAAAAGACATAAAAGTGTTTTCGGGGTTAGCAGCAATTTAACACATTTTTATCGTCGGGTTATTGTTATAGGCATTGTCCCTACCTTTAAAAATAAAGAATTTTTAATATTCCTTTCTTCATCTCTCTTCTTGTAGCACAAAAGGTATTGTTTTCTCCTAAAATGCATTCACTTCATTTAGAGGTATTAAAATTGCACCGTATGAAAGAAATAGTTTCTTCCTTTGTTAAAAAAATAGGTTAAATACTTTTTCTTCAAAACTATTTATATGTAAATTATCTTGCGCAGTACAAAAACAAAATAGAAAACTGCCCCTGGCTAACGAATGAAATATTAAAAATCCATTAGTTTCTAAAACGCTTTTCGGAAATATTGTTCTACAAAGCCTAATTTAAATATTTTATACAATAGCGCTTAAACATTGCTTAGTTTACTGTTTGAATTTCAACCCTTTAACGCATGATTTTTTATTTTATTTTTTGTTTTCGGAAAGCATTATATTTCAGTCTATTTTTTAGCCCCCAGTATAGTATTTCTTTCTCCCAGCTATTAAAATATCGTCTCTAAAAAATAACGTTCTGCTGTATAAGCCAGCCGTAAAACAAGTCAGATGTATCATTGTACTGTTAAATACTCTACTGAAATGTTTTAAACTTCTAAGGATCGCACATTTTCGATTTTTATACTGTCGAATGGGGAAAAAAGTACTTTTCAATGCAATTTGTTTGAAAACTGCATCTCAATTTATTTTTGAAATATTAATTTTTTTGTAGTTTTTAGCACCTTTTGTTTTTTATTGGCAACTCAAGTACTCCATTTCTGTAGAAAGTAAAGGAAAAATATTTGGAAAATAGTAATTATATCTTTTTGTTTCCATTTTCCCATAACAACTAAAAAAAAAATTGTAATTAAAATGCGTGCTATTTTGAAAAATATATAAATGAATGATTTCTGATAAAACATGGAGGTATTATAAACTATATTTAAGGCTGTTCTCAAATTTAAAAGGGCAACTTTATGATATAAGTTTAAATTTATTTTTGGTCAGAAATGCATGAAACTAGCAGGTCTGAAGCCATGGGGCTTTAAACCTATCATGGCAAAATAAAAAAGTCGGTAAAAAAATTATGCCATTTTGACGCGATTATAGAATTTTTTTTGCAGTTTTAGAAATAAAAATGGATGTTTATGATGTCATTTTCCATTGATGAAAGTTTCTATTGCTGTCATTTGTTTTAATACTTTAATACTAACTGGACTTATAATATAAGCCGCAACATGCCGTTATTCTTCAACATTAGTGTTTTCTTCTATAACAATATTATAATTCACATATTTTTTCATTGTTCTGCCATTGTTGAATCCGCAGAAATTCAACAATGGTGGACACTGAAACAAAGCTATTTTTTCAACAATACTTTCGATCCATTATGCAACAATAAAATCGACATTACTTTTATTGCATTAAAAAGTCACTACGAATTTATGTGGATTTTTTACTTGCAAGCTAAAAAAAACGTTTTTAACGATATAAAAGTAATTTAGTTGAGATTATTATATTTTGTTGAACATTCTTATCAATAGTTAATCATTGGATATTAAAAATAAATTACAATGTCAGGAAATAACAATAAGAAATCTGTCGTCCAATACCTTGAACAAAGAGGTTTCAAATTTGTAAAACATCTCGGATCACGAGGCTACGCAGACGTAATTCCCGTTCTTAATCCTTCCGAAGAAGAAGTAGCTGTAAAAATTGTAGAAAAAGAAAAAATTTGGAAAATAGAAGACAAAATTTGGCCAACCCTTCAACACCCACGCTTGCTTTAAGTAACAGAAATTCAATCAATAGAATCATTGAACCTCAAGATGTACTTCATGCCAATCATGCTTAAAGTTCTTGGTCTTACGGTTCACGAGAAAAAATTCAGAAAAGATCCTAATGCTTTAAATAGAATCAAAAAACGCCAAGTCTTATCCGCACAAGATCATCTTCATAGATCCGGATTGTATTACTTGGACATAAAGAGTGACAATGTGCTCATTGATACAGTGGAACAGATGCTGTATATTCCCGCAGCCGTCATCTTGGATTTTTTCTTGGCTTGAAAACCCCTTTTTCGCCAAGTGGTAAATGTCACCAAGCAGCGATTTATGCGTATGTTAGGCTTAACGAAAATAAAATGTAAATAATAAAATATAAACCTGAAATACAACATCAATAAAAATATGTTTTTATTAACAAAAAAGCAATATTACAGAAAAAATACACATAAATAACATCGTCAAGGTTGCCTTATCGACAAAGATGGCCAATAAAAAATCGCCAAGAAATCCAAGATGGCGGCCGCGGGAATATACAGCACCTAAGCCCAGAGGACAACGCAAAGTTATGTGACTTTTCGGGATTGAACTTCATCAAGTATGCCATCAATCAATTTTGCTCGCCTGAGATTTACCGCCCTCCCGAATGTTTTACACCGGATGGAGCCAGTAACGTAAAAGGCTAGAATTTTGATCTTTGGACATTCGTTGTCTTATCTTTGAATATATTGACAGATCATCACTTTCTAAAAAAGATGAACCGCATTAAGAAAGTTCACCCTGACTGGTTGACCCAAATGTGGCCGGTTTTGGAGGAAACGCTGAAAGAGTCTATTTTCTTATGATGCCAAATACATTTCATAAAGCTCGTCTTTAACCCCTTCAAGAACAAGGCCTTTTACACAAATTTATTCGGTTGGCAGCACTTTTTTATAAAAAGTTACCTATACTTAAATAATCAAGAAAATGTACTAATTAAAGAAAGCAAATATCACTTTTCTTGGTGCAAAAAACAAGATTTGTATACTCTTTTTGAGGATGCATATATGCACCCATGCTCCCTAACGTGTTAAGAGGCTACTTCAGTCACCTGAAAAGACCCGCTCACTAATGCTAATCCCATGGAAAAAATTTTTAAAGGTATCTCGTATGTATTTCAGTATTTTTAAACAATTCTTTTTGCATTGGCTAGCTCAGATCGATCTGTACAAAGGGCGATTTTTACTTTTTCGATTTTGTTTACAGATATTTTTAATTTGGATACTTTCATTTTCGGAACTGGTTTCGAAAGAAAAAATCTCTTGAAAATAATTTGCAAACAAAATCAAAAAAGTAAATAAAAGGCAGATGTAGAGATTAATCTTAGATAGCCAATGAAAAAAAAAAAATCATTTAAAAATATTAAAATGCAAAAGAGATATCTTAAAAAATTTCTTCCATAGGATTAGCATTAGCGAGCAAGTCTTTCCAGGTGACTGAAGAGTGAAGATGCTTAAGATCCGACCCGAAGAAAGACCAGCAGGTGCGTCTAGGGTCAGAAAGTACCCCTTCTTGAAGATAGACACGAACCCGTTCTACAAATATCTGAATGAATGTCTGTCCAATAATGACAACACCCTGAATCCTTTTAAAAAAGAAGAAAAGCAGTTCGATCCGAGGAGTCGAGGCGACTTTCAAGCAACAGAAATTACAGCTGAATCTACAAAACATGCACTGATTACTGCAAATCCAGTTTGTTCTACAAATGCAAAGCCACTTCCGTTCGTTCAATATGATATATACTTCAAGAAGAAAGTGATATTTCCGGAACAACACCCTGTGTAGCACAGAATGATTCCACGAAAAATAAGGAAAAAAGAAAGACTTTCGAAAAGAACGCTAAAAAATAGTTCAGTAAAAAGTTCAACAAAATTTTTAAATGAAGATAGAAATATATAAGCTTTCCGACTTCTCACCTAAAACCTAACTACGTAATAGATATTACCAGTGGAAATTCCATAGAAATTCCAGCAAGAAATAGAACCATCTTAACAGTACCACAACTGACATCCTTCTAGCCGGACGTAGGTTTATCTAAATTGAGAGACTTTACAGCCTGGTATTATATCTCACATTGCTTCAAAATTATTCTCTCTGCAGACTGTATAACTGCAAACTTATGTTGTATTCGGCGGCCAAATAAATCCCTTGTTCGACATAATTGTTTGGGTTATTATTACAAGTATAAGTTTGTGTTGATTATTTTTTTTCTGTGAATACAAATTCTTTTATTATTATTAGCGTTTTCTTCTAATGTAAATCACCTGACTCGAGAATTTTGTAATTCGAAAGAAACAATGTTTACTCAACGCCACCTATAGACAATGCCTACGCGCTCGATTTCGACGTCGCGGCAGATCGGCCGCTGATCATTCATTGGACCCTATTCTTGTGACCTTTCTTTGTGAATTTCGATTTTCTTGTGAAGTAAAAGTCACAAGAATGGGATCAACGAATGATCCGCTGATGGCCGATCTGCCGTGACGTCGAAATCGAGCTCAAGTCGTCGACATTGTCATAGGTGGCGTTGGTTTACTGCGGTAAAAACTTGCTAAAAATGGTAAATTAATATTCTACTCAGGGTTCGTAAATATGATATTTTCGAAAATATCAAAAATATCCGATATTTTGATATATATCCGATATTTTCGATATGTATCGGATATTTTCAAAACATCCAACTTACCGCTGATAATAAATGTTTTTTAACATAATATAGATTAGAAACTAAAATATATTGTACTTAACATGAAAACTTAAACAATATTATAAAAATGCATTTTTCTTTTTATTTTCTGGGGTTTTTTTTCCACTTAGAACAAAATTGAAGATGAACTAATTGAAAACAGTAACAATTTGTTTTATACACTTAATGGTTGTTCTGAATTAATTACGTCCCACATAATTATTAGTTCAACATTTAAAAATAAAAGCTTCAAATCTAAAGCTAGAAAAATATATTTGTTTCCTTTTTTGGCTAAAAAGTCACATAAAGAAGAGACAAAAGTTCTTTATCAACAGATTCACACAGTCAATAACAGTTGAAAATTTATTTAATTTACACTGAAATATTATGAATTACGACTGAAAATATGAAAAATATCTTGCGCACATTCATATTTTGAAAATAAATAGCAAATGTAAAAAATATGAAACGTCTTGATAAATTGATAAATAAATATCAAGTGTATATGAAAATATCAAAAATCTTGATATTTTGAAAATAAATATCTGATATATACCCATTGGTATATATCAACGACCCTTGGCTGTATATAAATGATTATCTAAATTACATTTTATTTTTCAGAGGTTGTTCTGAATTAACTGCCTCGCATAATTATTAGCTCTAAAATTAAAAATAAAAGTTTCAAGCATGAAGCTTGGAAAAGATTTGTTTTCTTCTTTTCTTAAAAAAGTTACTGCCAGAGGCAAAAGTTCATTATCTACAGAATGACAATATGTGGTCAATAACAGGTGGAAATTTCATTTGCACTTTCTTTGACTGTAGAAAATATCAAAATTATCTTCCACAGTAATATCTTGAAAATACATATCAAATATACAAAATTACAAACATCTTAATATTTTGAAAATAAATATCAAGAATTTGAAAATATCGAAAATATCAAAAATCTTGATATTTTAAAAATAAATATTGGATATATATCAAGATATATATCATGATATATATCCATTGATATATATCAACGAACCCTGATTCTACTACATATAAATTTAGGTTTAATCTTAAGATAAAGATAAATCTATAATCTATAATCTATGTTATAAAAAATGACATGCAAAAATATTAAGTAATTCAAGAGAAATTTTTCTAGAAATTGGAAAAAAAATTGCATTTTTAATATTCTGAGATAAACCATTCATAAATATCCTTCTAATCATTGCTTACAGAGAAGAAAAAAACCTGGCACATTTTTTATCATAATTAGCATAATTATAGCAGTTTATTTTAAAATGTTCAGAAGATATTATTATTTCAATCATACTTTTATCAAAAATAATTTTTTTTTTTTATTTACCAGATGTATGCCCGCTTAAGGGGTCTCAGGACTCTAAAAGATTCAAAATTTTCGAAACTATCATTTTTTGATATGTTAAACTCCTATCTTTTTTCAACATTTTGATATAATTGTTTCCATAAAATTCCCATTAGAAGAGAAGTTATGGCTTTTAGAATTCTACCCGCCCAATAGCTGAAGCGACGTTTCCGAAACTTTGAAGTCATTTTTTCTCCAAATGATGTTTTTGGACAAAGCGCGTACAATATCTCAAAAACTTCTGAATATTTTTTCATGCAATTTTTAAAACATATGTTTCATGTTGTATCTAAATACAACATTGTATTAAAAATATATAAATGCTTTAAATACAAATTTATTTAGGTTCAAGGTAATTATTACAGTCTAAAGCATAAGTAGGCACCAAAATTTTCATTCTTGTTGCAAAATTTATTTTGTAATCCTGCGAGTAAACTGTATTATCAATTTTCTGCTCGTCAAAGGCCTGACACTTTGGAGCCCCCTATAAATGCTAATTCTGAATCTTGCTGTTTTTTAAATATATGAAAAGAAAGAACATACTTATATCTTTCATTCCCAATAAAATTTGTGTTTTAAAATTATATACATTTTAAGATATTAAATGTTGAAAAAGGTCTTTTTTTTTCAATTTTAAGAGTCCTGAGACCCCTTAAGTGAAATAGAGGATACCCAAAAATAAATGTGTTTTAGAACCTTTGAGTATATTAAGGTGGCCCTCTTTATTAAAAAAATGTAAGTGCAATTCAAACGAATGTTCCACTAACCCTTTGGTCATGTCCCAGCAAAGGCGATTATTTTTTTTACTCAATCGTACCACAAATTACAAAAAATTTCCTTTGTGGTAGATTTATTTTGAAAATATCTTAGTATAAGTGTATGATGCAGATTAATTTTCAAAAACTTCTACGAATGAATAAAAAATAGTCCATTAGGAGGTTTATGTCCAGACTCAAAGTCAAAGGGTTAATCTAAAAATATGAAACTCGATTTCCACCGAATTGATTTATTTAAATCAGTTTATCCGCTCAAATATCTAATGTATCTCCATGTGTAAGGCTAATGTCAGACGGACGTCTTTTCGCACGCTTTTTTACTGAAGTATTATCCCTTCACAGTACTAGTGGCATTGTGTAGGGATAATACGTAAGTAAAAAAGCGTGCAAAAAGACGTCCGTCTGACATTAGCCTAACGCTGACGTCATTTTGAGAATGGCAACAGCAGATGATCAAATTTCGCTTTTACTGCATTTTTTACATTTTTTTAACTTCTAAGCATCGCATATTTTATATTTTTGCACCGTCGAATAACTAAAAAATATGTACTTTCAAATACAATTTGTTTGAAAGCTATACCGCATTTTTTTTTTTTTTAACTGTATCGCAAATTACAGTAAAACCTTCCTAAAGCGATCACATTCCGTTCCAATAAAAATTGGTCGCTTCGAGAGGTGGTCTCTTAATGGAGGTCACGTTTAAATCTAGATTTTAATCTCTCTATTCTAAAAAAAAGTAACTACCGCTGTCACCGCCGCCGCCGCCGCCGGTTTTGAATTGTTTGTGACCGGAGGTCTTTCTTCGTTAATATTAAAAAAACTGTTGCATACAAAAATATGAAAATCGGTAGTATTATAGAAAAATGTTTGATAAACACGCTGATGCAGACAGTTTTCAAATCGAAGAATTATTTTAAGAGATATTTAATGCCAAAGTTGGACAAAATCGTTCCATTAAAAAAGTTTTATAGGAGCAAAAACTGTACATAGGAATTTAATAATTTTTAGATCATTTTATGCGTCAGAATTTCTCGGTGTGCAGATTGCAGTTAGTTTTTCAATTTGAATAATTTTTCGAGGTTTTATTTCTATTTTAAATTCAAATTTTCAGCATTTCGAGAGATATTTTTTACAAATTTTAGAAAATTGTATTAATTTAAACTGTTGCCAACTGTATAAACAGCGCAAACAGTAATGTTTGCTTCAAATTAAAAATTTATTTTACACGTGACTATTATAAACAAAAAATATAAAAAGCAGGAACTCATTGAAAATTACGTCATAAAAACTATAGTTACACGTGAATTTAAATGAGAAAGAATATTGTAAAATAATAAATTCAGTAACATGCGTTAGAAGTCCTAAATAGGAGAATTTACGTCATATTACACTTATTACGTAAAATGAACAAAAAATAATATTGCAAAACAGTTTTAATTTAAAAATTGCGCGAGTCATTTACTTGACATTTTAAGATGATCATAATATTTCATTTCTAACAAAAGTATTTTGACGTGAATATTAAAAAGAGAAAGAAAAGTTTGGTGAAAATTATGTGAGATTCTAATTATCAGATTCAAATTATAATTCAATCTTCCGAAGTCTTTTTAAAGGCGATCAAATTAGCGTGCTGTTAGAGTCTGCGGTGTCTGAACGGGAGTTGACGAGCGTAGCTCGTAGGGGGCAGAGCCCCCTAGTTGTTGAAAAAAAAGTAGCAATTAATGCTACTAAAATTTATTTTTCACATTAGGAAAAAATTCGAAAATTTAAGTATTAAAACAAAAGTTAATTACATAAGTTAATTACATAAGTTAATTACTGCAGAGTTTAAAAAATGAATACATTCACGTTTGCTTTGATTTTGCGGTTTTATTTTTGATAACTTATACTTCCAAGTCCTTTCGAAGTTCAGTAAATAAATGCAATTGTTTTTTGTTTTGTTTTTTTGTGGCGGGGCGGTTCCTGACAGAATAGGGCACGGGAGTTTATTGACCGTCATTTTTAATTTGTCATCAGAGTTAAATTCATTGTCTAAAAAGTCACAAAGGGGTTTAAACACTTAAAAGTTAAAAAAATTCTAAACTTAGTTTAGAAGTTTGATGAATAATGCGCTCTCCGGAATTTTTCTAATAAAACCTTCTTCAAGCGACCAGGAAAAAACGGAATTTGTTTCATTTCGTTCAAAGATATGGCTCATGGAGGGAGTTCAACTGAGATGGTCTCTGAATGGAGGTAAAATTAGTATTGAGCTTATGGTAATACATTCCGTTCCATGGAAAAATGGTCATGCAGGGAGGTGGTCTCACAGAGAGGTTTCACTGTACTCATTTTTTATTGTTTTAAAAATAATTTTCTAACATGAATTTTTTTTTAATCTATCTATCGTATGCAGAAGATTGCGAAAGATAAATCCGTTTGCACTTAAATTAATATGCATAGCTCATCATTTGTTTCTAGCTTATATTCTATATCGAAATTAAAACATCCATTAATCAACAAGTAAAAGAATAAAATATAAATAAAACACAAATTTAAGACATGTAATCGAATTTCGCGCTTAAACCACTGAAATGAACAGAATCAAAAAGGCTGATTGCAAATAGCGATCTTTGGCGATTTCTTCGGCATAAACACTTTTCAATTAGTTGGAAACTGTTAAAAAGAGATAGGCGCGGAGTATAAATAATGTGGACTTTTTTATAAGATGGTTTTGACTGTTTTAATGAAATTTAGGATAGGTAATTACTGCCTCTCTAATTCATTTTTGTTTAAAGATTGCTAAAATGGTTTATATACAAGATAAGAAAGAATATCTTTATTAAAGCGCTCATAACACCATCGTAGTACTTATATATGTTTTACATTTTGATACACATACATATTAACGTGTAAGACAAGTCGAAAATTGTACGTCAAACGTGGCAAATGAGGTGCGTTCGTACTATAACTAGTTTTGTAAATATTCAGGTTTTGGTGCAATAGCTGTTGCACTCTTATGCAAAAATGCAGGAATACAAAATTTATTATGATTCTGTAAATTAAATTCAGTAATACGGAAATAATAGAACTCTTAACGACTCTTAGGACGTCATCACCATAGCAACCTAGAATCACTACACATCATGAGATATCGGTGAAGTAATGACGTATGATAGGATTTAATAGAATGAAGAAAACTTTCATTAGTATCTTTTTTAAGTTTTGGTTCGATTTTCATAAAATTTGAAATGATTCGACGAAATTCTGCAACGATTATATATTATATAATCGGTATATCGGTAAGACGGTATATTATATATTATATTATTATTTGATATTAAATTTCAAACCATTCGGTTGGGTAGTTTTTGCTCTATTATATGCGGACAGACGGACGGAACAGACGACGACTATGCTACATATTTATATTATTATGAACGCACCTAAAAAATGTGCGATGGTGTTATGAGCGCTTCATATCGCGGAAAAAAAAAAAATCATACTATGGAGATACATTAAAATTGCATGATTTTGATTTAGACATTGTTAAAAACTTCCCTTCACGAAGCGTCGAATTCTCCCTGAAAGCCCTGGAAAATTTGGTATTTTATGCTTATTAAGGGGGCTGGTCTCTCAGCTTCGGAATTCTCCTCCGCAATGTTAAGTTTACGGACTTTTGATGCATTCGTATATTTAAAATATCCTCTCGGGAAATTCATATTTTTTACATATTTTTCCTGTGTACTCTAAAGGATGTCTCTTTTTTTCTTAGTTTTCACATTATTTCTAAAATCTATGCTGAATTTAATATTTTAGTTGTTAAAAGCGGATACTGTGAGTCAGATTTTAACACTTCACATAAAATTAAGTCTATACTTTAGAAATATTTTGAGAACTAACAAGGAAGGTCTCCATACGGGCATATTCAGAAAAATCTGAAAAAATTACGGAGTGTTCTTCTCATGTGTATATATATGTTTATAAAAAGTTTTTTGGCGGAACCGCGATAGAACGTTCGTAAAAAAATAATGAAAATTTCGTTTATTTGGCGTTTTATCATCGGTTGGCGATGAAATGAAATTTCGAAAAATACTTTTTTATGCCGAATACTCTTTAAGATAAAAATGTTTCATGTTGAACTTGTTTAAATAAATTTAATGTAAATGACTTTAGTTTTGTCAGTTTTAGATTGATTTAACTATAGTTTTGTCATATATATATTTATAATGAAAGTTAAGTATCAAATTTTATGAATTAAAACAAAATTAAAATAAATTAAAATTGTTTCAATGTCTCAAAATTAAGTCCAATTGAGCACTGTAGATTCAATTCTGTTGCTATGGAAATAACGAATTCTTTGAAATGAATAACTGGTAAATGAATCTTGCCTTTATTTTGGAATACGCTTAGATATATGAAAGTATTTTTTATATATAAAATTGTTTTTAAAGTAATAAAATTAAATAACAAGCAACATAAATATGCAATACGATAAAATGTATTTATAAAACTCTCTCATTGTTTAGGTTTAAATTCATTAAATACTATTTACACGCATTCTAAAAATCAATTAACAATCAATTTTCAGGTGCACTAAAATCGTTTGCTTTTGGCGAGGAAAAGTATTGCTCGCCAAATAGCGTGACGCTTTCGCCTTTTCACGCCAAATACTCGAAAGTATTTTATTTTTTTACAGACTTTCTACTGTAATTCCGCCGCTAAATTTGACTGATACTTTATTACATACATAAGTAGTTTAATTAGTATTTTTTTTCAAACTATTCTGAGTATGCCCAGTATGGAGACCTTCCTTGTAAGAACAAGAGTCTTTTAGGAAGTGTACACAAAAAATAGAAGTTAAAAATATTCATTTCCCGAGGAGATATTTTAAATATAAGAATGCATCCAATGCCCATAGACTTTACATTAGTGAGGGGAAATCGGAAGCCGATTGACTAGCCCCCTTAATGGTCTAGAAGACAATTCCCCCCCCCCCCCTTACCACACCCAGATCTGCAGAAATACCTCCGAAGAAAATGTCTGAACTCAACGCTGGATTTAATATAAGAGATTTAAAAAAATCTTCAAACAAAAATCAATCAGGGGGTCAGTGACTATAGAATAGACCCTAAATTATATTAGAACAGTCAAAACATCTTAGAAAATCGAGGAGTGGTATGGGGGTTTTACTCTATCACCAGTTGTCCAAAGTGAGCCTAACAACTAGTGTTTCCAGATCCAGTGTCCCGGGAAACGGGACAGGGAGATTAAAAAAAAAAAAAAAAAAAAAAAAAAAAGCTGGACAACGGCTTCTAAATCGGGACATAAAAATACAGTAAACCCTATTATAACGGAAACCGTCTATAAAGGAATCCTTATATTACCATCAATACAGTAATCCCTTAACATGACAGCTAAAATCAATAATTACATTTTATGTTTTTAAATTTTCAAAACTGGGTATTTCTGACATTCCCGAATTCATTTTTATTGGTGAATGCATCAAATTCGCAAGTGTTCTTATTCTGAATCAATGAAATAAAATAGCATTTCTTATTTTTCTATAAAATCAAAGGAACTTGCAGAAAATGCTGTCAAATTTGTCGTTTTTTAGCGAAATTTTGGATGCAATAGTGAAGGCAAAAAATCGTCATCATGAGACAACAATTGACTCAAGATGTAATTCATTTATCAGATAATAATAAAAAAAAATTCAATTCAAAATCACTTCAATAATCATACCTGCAAGTGTCATGTTTTCACATTTTAAAATGATATCAAAAAGTTTCATGTTATTGAGCAGGAAAAGATTTTTTTTTTTTTAGAACCGCCTTAAAATATATTTTGTCCTGCTGGTATAACAGGGTTCCTACACAAATCTGGTAAAAAAATTCCTTGACTTTTCCCTGACCTTTTTCAAAAATTTCCCTGACTTTTTCAATAAAAATTCAGCTTATATATTGTTGTAAAACCATCCACACTGGACAACTTTAATCTAGATAAATGCTAAAAAAAGGTATGTGCTGTATGAATTTCCAATTTTTAATTATTTTTCATTTTATGCTATTGTTACATAGTTTGCATGAATTTTATATAAAAATTTTAGATTGGATGAAGAATTAATTCAAAATTTCTTCATTTACGATGATAATCGAGATCCTGATGGAAGATCCTGTAGAACATTAAAAATTCCCTGACCACTTCGAATATTAAAAAATTTCCCTGACATTTTTGCCAAAATTTTCAAATTTCCTGACTTTTCCCTGTTTTACAGGTTTTCCCTGACCCGTAGGAAACCTGTAACAATAAAATCAACAGGTAGGCAGATTTTTAATGTTTCTACTGACAATTGAAAATTCAAATTCAAATCGAAAAATTATTACAAATGTAAAATGACAATGCATAAAGTTTTTTTTTCCCCCCATGGGTGGGAAAGAAATAACTACCACCCTGTCTTTAAAAATCTCTAGCAGATACACACGACTGATGTTATTTCCATTAGTTACAGTAAAACTGTAGATTGATCTATAACGACTGATGCTTACATGATGTAGACATGCTTTTCGACACATTGATGGCCTCATTCTCACATGTAAATGCATGGCGTTTGCCAACATAATTATAGAAGTGATTAGAAATAGTTGTTTTTTTTTATATAAATGAGTTACTATTTGAGTTATAAAGAATTATTGAGCCATTACGGCAATTTCTTTTCATTCTCTAGAATAAAAAGATTTGCCAATTTCAGTGTTTGCGAACAAAAATAAATTTTAAAATGTGTTAGACAATAACTAATTTGATTTTGAGAAGAACTGTAAGGAGGGATAATAACAGTTGCGAAATCACATTCAAAACAGCTGACATTGATATGCCTTTTTCTCAAGAACTACTGAAGTGAATTTAATTTTTGAAAAATAGTTTTGGCAATATATAAACTATAAATTTATCATTCTGCAACAAGTGAAAATAAAAAATACAATATTTATATTAATTTAAAAGAAAACTAAGATTTCTTTTGTTTCAGAAACTTGATAATTATTATGTACCCGAAAATTCCCGAATGTGAGCCCTCCTTTTTCAAGAGCAAAAACGTTACATTTGAGAAGGGGTAATAGAGGCTTTTTTTATATACATGTTTTTATCACTAATTTAGGAGTAAAAAAGGTAAATATACGGATGAGAATCTCCCCCTTTTTTGCTTAAAGAATCATCTAAATTTTGTTCTCCACACAGCACACAAAATTCAAACCCTTTAAAAATATCTTCTTTTAACTTTACTGCTCTATTTGCTATTGTATTGCAACAATAAATAATCAATCATCTAAATCTACCCGACCTCTCTGAAATTACTTACAAACTTCCACCTTTGGCACCCTCTGGTACAAAACACACAATTTAACCTTTATATCTTCTTAATTATTTTGTTTGACATAATTAATACTCTATAGTAACAATAAATAAATAACCTATCACCTAAACTATCCCCTCCTCCTGAAATTTCTTCTTTGCTTCCCCCCCCCCCTCCCTCTCTCCACATCGTATGAATTTTAAAAACTGCAATATTTTTTTCCTCTGCGATTTTGTTGTAAAACTAAATCATATGAGGACATGAGTTACGAAACTCACGTCATAAAATATATAAAAAATCGGTTTTCTCTATCAATCTATTCTAATGGTAAACCTGTATCAAGATAACACTACAATCTGCAAATAAACTAGTTTTATCCTCTATTTCTGACATTGTAAAGTCTAGGTTTACAATGAAAACTAGTGGACGCAGTTAGAGGTTTTTCACGATTTCTCAAAATTTGATTTTCTGGATAAGGTGAGTTTTGAAACTCATGTCCTCATACCTAAACTATCTTCTTTCAGGAGGGGAGGGGGGGGGGTATATTTGGAAATCAAAAAGGAAATCAAAATTAATTAAAAGTGGGTGGAGACTTACTTTTCAGAAAGTTCTTTACAATTGAATTTTACAGTATTTTCATTTTCAGTTCTTGCTAAATGACCACTTTATAGTTTAAATATCGACAAAATTAAGACAAAAATAGTATTGAAATCATTTCAGTAATTCCAGAGAAAAAGGTACCTTACTGCTTGCTCAATTAAACAATATTGTCAAATCTAATTAAAAGAGTTTCAATTAAGTTGACAATTGAAACATTTAAACTAGTATCCAATACATTATCAGTGCACCATAGAAGTACATAAAAGTATGTAAAAAAAAACAAAAGAGGAAAAAAATTATTGAATGCTCAGATAAAATAATAAACAATGATTTATTTAAAATAAAAAGAAGTTGAGGAAATTTTTCTACAACAATATCTAGCTAGAAGTTATATATACAGTATTTGTAAAGAAATTTTATAGAAATAACTATAGATGGCTATATATAATGTTTCTAAAGAATTAACTAAAATTTCAAAAATAGAGATTTTAGGAGGAAAATGTCTTCTTTTAATCCAAATTTTAGGAGAGATTTTTCAATTTCATGTTCTTTTATTGCTTTTTTTTCTTTATTAAAGTAACATTATATTTACTGTATTTTCTTTATTAAAGTAACATTATAAGCAACTTTTAGGGTGGATTCTTCAATTTTGAAAGGGAAATTATAATTAAAGTTCTTTTATTTATTTTTTTAAGTAACATTATGTTTACTTTAAACATTATAATTCTGTCAAATCATTTGGTTTATTAAATTGCATTACATACCAAATACTCTCAAAAATCTGCACTGTCTGGCACCAAAGGCTTTGAAGATTTTTAAATTGTACATATTTCAGGTCATTGCTGAAAAGAAAGGTAGAAAACCATTAACGAAATTTTTTTCCGACAGAAAAGCATTAATGAAAATTTTCTTTTCCTTATGGAACAAAATGGCTGCAAGTTTCGTGACCAATTGAATTTCAAGTTTTTTTTTTTTTTCTTTACAACTGCTTGACAAAATTTTAGATTTTTTTATGCAATTATTTTATGAAGTTTGCAAGATTTTTTTTTTTTTTTTCTCTCTAACGAATGATTTCCAAAATTCTCAGTTTTTTTCCTTGCAACCGATTGTCAAAATTCACAATTTTTTCTGCAATCTTTTGACTAAATTTCATTTTTTTTTTTTTTTTTTTTTTTTTTTTTCCCCAACCAATTGACAAAATTAATGATTTTCTTTTTTCCTGTTTCTGATTGATGAATTGATTTTGAGGAGTTTTGTAACAAATAAGCAATCTGTAGAAATTTAAAAATATATATTCACAGAATAATCCATGTATGGGAAAGAATTTATGTGGAGGAAAAATCGCATAAAGCATTTTTCATTGTGTAGGATTTTTTTTTTCATTTTACATGCGATTATCACAATCCTGTATGCTATTTCAAACCCTGGATAAGCACTGATCTCCCCCCCTCCCCTCCTTTCTCCCATTCTATAGGATAAAAAAAAAATTCTTTACATGTTTAGACTCTTTTAATATAACTAAAAATATACTGCCTCTTCTGTTGACTTTTGTTTAGAAATTGTTTAAATGCATTATAAAAACCAGAAACATAAGTTAATTATGCATATTTTAATGTATTTCATCAATTTGATTATTTTTTTATAGGAAGTGCTCATAGCACCATCATGTTTTTTTACATGTGTTAAGGCTGCTCTCAACTGCTCTGCTCAACAAGTGCAAAACGTTTTGGCACATTTAAAAATTCATTTTTTAACGATAAGTATAAGATATAAAATTGGAAAGCCTGACCATGGAAGTGTAACTGCGGATACAATGGAATTGTGTTTTCCATTTATGGATCAATCAATTACCTATTGAGTTATAAGTGATTCTGATCATGTGACAAACACGTTTTTCATCCTTTCTTAGTGTTTTTCTCCTTTTGCACGGAAATTCGGTTCAAAATGCCCACTTTTGACACTATTTTCTGAAAGATCTACTGCGTTTGCAAAAAACCGAAAAAAACAGCTCGATTGCATAGTTTCTGAACAACAACACCTGCTAGTTTCATGCATTTCCGAACAAAAATAAATTAAAACTTATGTCATAAAATTGCCCTTTTGGATTTGAGAACAGCCTTAATATGTTTATAAAGTAAAACATATTTTTAAAAAATGACAATATAATTGAAATTTGAAATACATTAAATTTTCCTAAATAAGCCTATGATTGTATTTTATAACACATCAAATATTTTTATATAAAAATCAGCCAGGAAATAATATTAAAACAATGAAATAATATAGCAAGAAGATTGTATAAAAGGACATAAATCATTGCTTATGTGCCCACCTCCTTTAATTTCAATTTTCGACACAACTCTGGTTTTGATATTTTTATTCCCTATTCTCTAACATGAGATTTCCTGATTTTTGAGGGCAAAACCCACTTTGTTACAACACCTCATAGCTGCCAACTTTCGGGTGGTTTTTTTTTTTTTTTTTTTTTAGATCAATTTCAGTGAAAGAATGGCAACAATAAAATCATAATAATCCTAGTTATATCAATTTTTTCCTGATAACAATGGAACAATCCAGTTGTCATTATTTGAATATACTATGACAGTTTCATTTATAAAATACAGTATGGGACTTATTATCCGGAAACCCCATATCCGGAATGCTCCGAAAACCAGAATGCAAAATGATAAATGAAAAATAATTTGTTTCATTTTAAAGATATGAGATTCAAAAACTAAAGATGTATTTTACGTCAAGCATGGGATAACAGCCGACAGATATACTCTCATCCATGGGTGATACAATCTGTGACTGCAATATATTTTTATGGTGCGAATTGGCATGAAATTAAATGACTAAAATTTCCAAGGAGAAAGAAATTATTACAGATCTGCTGGACTAAGCAAAAAATTTTCATGCTCATAAGCTCAATTGTTAGATCAAGAGTCAGTGGACGATTGTCTAATTGCTGATGGCGATACTCATGTAAGTCATCAGTTGACTGGCAGCGAGATTCGAGACATAATGACAAATGATATGTCTAGCAGAAGTAATGATGATGACCACCAGAATAAGGTGGGTAAAAAAATTTTAAATGAGCTACTGATATTTTTCAACTGAACAAATGACTTGTGAAATGGAGCAAAATAGCTACTTTCATGAACAGTAAATCATGTTAGTGTATAGGATACGAGAGCAATTAGTGCCAGATACACACTATAAGCAACCAATCTTAATAAAAATGTTCTAAAAATCCAAATCAAGGGCTTCTTCTCTCAAGTCATATGTTACTGTAATTTTTTTTTTTTAATTGTAATTTAAAAAGTTTTTTATTTTGTGTAAATAAGTTATTTAAATTAACAAATTTGTAATTATATAATTTACATATATTATTCACATTTTATACATATCATACCGTTATTTTATACTATTCTTAATCTTAATGCTTATAGTAAAGTGTTCCGAATTATAGAAAAACCCCTTATCCAGAATATCTCAGGTCCCAATAATTCTGGATAACAGATCCTATAATGTATATACGAATTAACTAACAAGCACCTCTGATGATTCTGTGGGTTATTCATAGTTTTTTTATTTTACATACTGGTTTCCAATGTTCATATTTTGTTCATCTATTAGATTTTTATCATTTGTTCATATATTTGTGATTTCATCTTTATTATACATATATATACATATATATTTTTTTATTTGAAGATTTAATTTAAATTTTGAAAGCTATTACAAAATTCTTAGATCCTTAGGAATAATTTATGATTGTTTCAGGTTGAAACTCACCACATTCTTTAAGGAATACATGTGAAAAAATATACATATGGGCCATTCTTCTAGAAACATACAAAATGACACAAAATATTTATTAAAAAAGTAACTGCAATTGAAAAAAAAATGTTATAATGGTGTGGTATAACTAAATAATGCATGTAAATAATTATGTAATGAAAAAATATAAATTTTTCATGTGACCATACAGCTTAGTAAATCACGTCCGTGATCAGTCATAGTCGTACTTTGTATCAGATATTGAGTCAGTAAACTAGACTTTAAACTTTTTTTTTTTTTTTTTTTTTTTTTTTGCATGATACATTTATTGATTTTTTTAAGCTAATATCAGGTTAAATTTTAAAAAATTACTTTGTTTATACATAGTTATTTGATAAATAACTACTGTCAAAGAACGTGAGACATGTCTACATACAGAAAATTAATACTTTCTAAATAGCTCAACAAATAGCAGCCCCCCCCCCCCCCCCCCCACATCAAAAAAAAAAAAAAAAACTTTTAGGGTGAAAGATAAGTTTATAAGTCCTTTAAAACCCTTAGAGGGGTGTTGGTATGTTTATGCAGCCACTTAATTTTAATTCCCGAACAGCACATTGGCACCAGAATTTTGGTAAAAAATTTTATGTATGTGAAATATAGCTTTTTCTTATTTTAAAATAATTTTGATAGTAAATTCCAGTGTCATTCATTCATGTTTTTTTTTCAGACAGAAAATTAATAGTTTCAAAATATCTTAACAAATAGCAGCAAAACAGACTTTTAGTGTGAAAGATGAGTTTGTTAGTCCTTTAAGGCGGTTCTTTAAAAAGAATTTCCCAATAATGCAATCATGAATGCAAAACTTTCTAAATCTGTGTGAATTTTTTCTTGAAAACTGACAGTCAATTGCTTTCTATTGTAAGTTGAATATCTGAGATGACATTCAACTTCTTTGGCCTAAAATTTACATGACTTTTATTTATTTTTATATATATACATGGTCTGTCCATTAAGTAATGAGACTGAATTTTTTGTGCCAAGCAGAAGGCCAAAGGAGCAGGACGGAGTTTGCGAGCGATACATATGATGGGGACTGTCAGCTACAAATTCTAATGGAAGTCTGAAGTTGAGCCTTTGCAGCACACAAATTGTTCATGAAGCAGACACATTAGGCTTTAGGTTTTCAGAATGGCATGAGCTGTCGATCAGAGATATGCCATAAAGTTTTGCGTAAAACAAAACAAATCAGATACTGAGAGGCTTCCCATGTTACAAGAAGCCTAGGGGAAGGATTTTTTGTCCAAGGCTCAAGTGTTTAAGTTTAGGTGGCACAAAGAGTTCAAAGACGGAAGAGAGGACATCGATGATGAACAACGCACTGGGCATCCATAAGCTTCAGGCAATGTGGCTAAATGTAAGTGCTTTTGGTCTCTGATAGTCAGATGAGTATCTGATTGATTGCGAAGACATTGGGACTTACAAAATCAATTGTACATCAAATTGTCATGTAAGAACTTCAAATGAGGAAAATTTGTGAAAAGCTGGTTCCAGCTCATCATTCAAAGTGACCCAGTTCCTGGACAAATACAGCATTACAACGCTACCCCAACCACCGTACAGCCACAATCTGTCACTGCCGGCCTTTTTTTTAATATACAGTAAACTCTGTCTAAGGCGGAATTGATCGGGACCGGGAAAATTTTCCGCCGTAGACAATATTCTGCCTTATGCAAAATAGCCCCTCAAAAAAAAAAAAAATGAAAACAATGCACAACTTATATATATATTTTTATGTTCGTAACCTTTAGTACTGTTCTTTAAAAAGAAAATTTAATGAAATTAAACTGTTTATTAAATTTATTGTTTTAAAAATCTCGAAAAACAGTATTCGAACACTGAAATAAATAGTACCGATTCGAAATTGCTTCAATTATGGAATGTAAAAAAATCATTAACTTTAACAAACACAATTACATACACTTGATAACGAATCGGGATTATTTGATGAATTTTTTTTAACAATTATTTTGATAAATGTGAAAAATATACTCGGTTTGATCTTCTTTTATTTTTTCAGAGGAAAAACATTTTATTATTATCAAAATCTATAAGATTAGGCTTAAAGACTTTTAAGTCAGTAAAATTTCAAAGCTTTAGTATTAAAAAAATGCCCAGTAACAAAAATCTTTCTGATACATTCTCAACATCATTTGTATACATAAAACCATAAATTTTGAAAGCATGATTATTGGGGATATTAGAATTGAATAGCGTTTTTCGTTTTCGATAAATATATTGAGTCGTTAGGTATTATGAATTGCCCTCCGATGACAATCTTTCCTTAATTTTCCTGTCTGGAAAATCGGTTGAAAGCTGAAAGATTCATTATGAGGAACGCTATTCAATTTCTCTGTACTGCTGTAATAAAAATCCTTCAGAATTTCACGTATACGATTAAAATGGCTTCGGGAATGAATAAGAAAGCTGCCACTTTGAATTTGAATAAATTTTAAAGCGTAATATATTGTACTTCAGAAAATACATATATTTTATAAAAGTGCGTTTATTAGTAATAACTTTTATATGCGAATTTATATTGGAAATAATAGATTAAAAAGCATTTCTTAAAAATTAAAACAGTTTCTGTTCTTTGCATTTAACTTAATCTATTACGGAATTTAATTAAAATGTTTGACAGTGAGTATTTAACGTATATATATCGCTTTTTTAAAGTTTCATAAAACAAATGTCTTTGATTTTTAAAATATCATTCTTTCTGCCTTATGCAAAGTTTTAGTTTCGGTGGGACCTTAAAAACCTTTCCGTTTCCGCGTTAGGCAGATTCCGACTTATGCAGCAGTAATTAATGTTATTTTCTATGGGCTCGCCGAGACTTAAAAAAAAATTCCGCGTTAGACAGATTTCCGGCTTGCACAGAGTTCGCCTTAAACAGAATTTACTGTATATATATATATATATATATTTTTTTTTTTTTTTTTTTTTTTTACAAAGAAAAGAGATACTACCTTCAAACTTTTTGCATTATATCTATTGACATTTCACTTACATATTTAAATTTTTGTGAGTAGAAAAATGAATAATACACCTAGTGCAACACGCATGAGTCTTAATTAGAAAAAAAAAAGGGAAAATTTAGTATTGAAAATGTATGTTTCTGAAAGAATGACCCATACACTCAGATTTCAATAATATAAATAAAAATAACAATAATAACAAGTTTTAGTTTAAAATAAAAGAAATCTAATTTTATCATTTTTACATAAAAAATATGAAATATTTACAAATGCTTCAAGCACTATTTTTGTCAGGTACATATATATATGCATACTCCCAAATTTACAATGGGCATGTGATTTTTATATTGATTTCATGTGTCAGGAATGACAATATGTGGTTGATAAGGCACAAGCTTGCCAGCTTCATGACATTTATAAATCCAGGAGGGCTTCACAAAAATCAAATCTTCATTTTCATTGAGAGCCTGAAATAAAATTTAACATATCTGATAAATGATTAAAAAAAAAAGACATCTGGAAATGCTTTTAGATTATTCTATACTAAAGTCAGAATTTATACAAAGGACTATTGCACACATCAATAGGAAATCAGCCCTGAACCTAACAATCCTTTTAGATTTAGAAACTACATCTAAAGCTGAACACATCTGCCTCTTGCTGTAACTCACTATCTTCAATACTTTACAACATAAATCTGCAGATATAAAGCCAATAAGCTTACCCAAGCTAAAGTTAGCTCTCGTTGGCAGTATGATTACTGTATCTAGTCTATATGCAATAGGACATTTGTTTAATGCATAATCAATTACACAGTCCATAATATAGTCAACCAGAACAAATTAAAACACCAAATGAATTTTAATACTTTTGAATGATTTTCACTTGTATGAAGTAAATAAAATCATTTTTTAATATCTACAGCATGAGTCATGTTCTCTTTATTATTTGACACTACTTGCTAAGCATGTGCTGGACATGGGTGCACGAAGTCCATGCAAGCCAAGACTGACAAGTTTTCTGACAAGTTATTGGGAATAACCAAATTAAAACAGGCGAAAAGATTTCTATGTCTTGCATTATGGCTAAAAATGGATATCTTACAATAAAAAAGTGATTAACGGTTTTTGATTGTAAAATTGCTATCATTTAAATACATAATGTAGATTACTACCAGTTAAAAATCTCTCCAAGACTGAAGGTATTGCACCCATGGTGTTGGATTTTACCTAGAACATATCGCTCACCCGCAAGAAAAGTGACACATCTCGCAAAAATTCATTTTGCGTTTTATTCCAAAAATAGGTCTGTCATAGGTGTCATAGGCTACACAAAAAGTTTCATAAGTGTAGACATACGGAAAATCACTTTATTACGCTATTTGTCCATTTGTGAACACAGAAGAGGGGTGGATTATGATTTTCTTTTGCCTCTCCTGCGAAATTTACTTTTGTCGAGATGTGTCACTTTTCTTGCGGGTGAGCGATATTAAACTACGTTTTACACCTCACAACATATCTTTAGGAAAATCCAGCACATGCTTGGAAACAATGTTAAACTTCAAATCAAAGCACCAAAGTCAGTTTTTGCTCCAAGTAGATTATGCCTTTGACTATTAATGTACACTAGCTTTAGTATCTTCAAGGCCTGATAATCTTTATTAAAATATTTTCATAAATATCTTTGCATTTTCAAGTTAAACTGAAAATAAGCTCTTAAACCCTTCGCAACAAGCACTTTTTAATCTATTACCACCGGTTTTTCGAAACAGAAAATCTGTTGTACTTTAATCGTGAAAATGCTCTGATTAAATAAGGTAAACTTCACAATAAATCATAATTAAATTTAAAAAATCAAAAAACCTGACTGCGTAAAAAGCGAACTAATTAATTATTTCTCATCAATGTAAAACTATTTTTTATATTACCTAACTATTTTTTTTGTATTTATTTGTATTAATGACTTTTTACGTTGTGTTTAATTGTTAGTTCCTATCTATAAACACTGTTTTGATGAGGCCTATAGATGTCTATGAAGGTTAGAGTTGCAGTAAAGTTAGAGATCCTACTTACACAACTTCCAGGTTGTGTAATATTTAAACGGAGCTTCTGATAGTAAAATAGTCAATGAAACATTGTCATCATTTTGAAATACCTATCCAATGATATGCCACTTAATAGGGTGCGTAAAAAAAATTTCGTCTCTACCGCCATTTTGTATTTTTTGGCCGCCATTTTGAATTTATAAAAACCAAACCTAGCCTATAACCATCGGACTGTTAAGACGAATCGATAGAGACCTCAGTCATTAAAATCCATTTAGCCGTTGGTCTGTTTCGAGGGTATAAAGAAATCTACATACCCAGATACGCATGAAACACATAACCCTTCTTGGCAGTTGGGTAATAAAAAATAACTGGTGGCAAAAATGAAGGATTCTGAGTACCTTAAAAGGCACGTATACTGTTTGCTTTTCCCCAAGGGGTTAAAGAATACCAGGTCATAACTTTTTCAAAAACGAGATTCAGCCTTGTGGTAATAGTAATTTTTGCTACTAGTTGGTGTACTATGCAGTGGCATGAGGAATGTGTCAAATGTGACTGGGGCAGATTTTTCGGGATGTTCCTTTGAGAAGAAAAAAATATTCAAGGATTTAACCCATAACTGGGGAGCTATAGTCTTCCAAGACTGCACTGGATTGACAAAGTCAACTGAAATGATTTGATAAAGCTTGAAAACAAAGATTTTTTTTTTTCTATCATAAGTTGAATGTTTACTAATATTTAAATGAGGAAACTTTACTGGATACATAAATAAATGCACTCTCTAAGACTACATATACCTTATTATGTTTTACTTTTACAGCCCCCCCCCCCCCTCCACCCCAAACACACTGATCAGTTACAGGTTAAATTGAAATTGTTAATCACAATATATGTAAAATAATACATTGTTTTTTAAATCACAAAATATTTTTTTATCTCAGCCCACAAAACTTTAAATCCATTTAGTCTGATACAAATTTATTCTTATGATGAAAGTTGGCAATTATATCTATAACAATGTTGAAGAAAAGTGGATAAAAGCAACAAGTACTTTAAAAAAGAGGAAAATATGCAAAGATTGTGTGTATGGATACATATGCATTCACCAAACATCCAACATGAATGTCGAAAGTTTGGAACAAAAAACTAATTGCATATGACAGCCAATGCTTTTATTGACCTCTAATTTTCATATATAGAAAGTGCTCAGTAAGGAAAATCTTTGTAAACAGAAGTTGGTACAGTAGACTCTCTCAAATTCGCACAGATTGGGATCAGAGGTTGTGCAGATTTTAGAATTTTGCAGATTTCTGGTCACTGCTTTGTTTATATTTTTTAAACAGTAATTTGAATGTAATAATGCAATCAAAATTATAATGAATGCTTGCAATATAGTAAAATATTAAAATAATTAGTAAAGTAATAAACTAAAACCATAAAAATTAAGATAATTTTAAAAATGATTAAATTATTAAAAGTAAAGGTCAAGTAAATAATAATAATGTATAATTAAATACTGTAAAAGCACTTATTTTCACGAGGCTTTAATTTTCGTGATTTTCGCGAGATTGTTGTAATCGCGAAAATTTAAGCCTCGCGAAATATTTTTCTTCGCCTCAAATAATAATAAAAAATCAGAAATTTTTCACTTATTCACAATATAATGATTATAATTACTTAAATAAGAAATAAGTACAAAAATTTCTTGAATACTTACAACTATTTCTTTAAAAAAAAAACAATAATATAACTAATAGAATGCAGCTCATTCACTTTCAATATTTATACCAGCTTCTTTGAAGCCATTCAAAATTATCTCATATTTTGCTTTAACACCGTTAAATGTTCGCACAAGTCAAGAAACGGGAATCGGTTTTAGTTGTAATATTCGCAGGTCCACAGATTCTTTTTACTCTAGAAATTTAAACAAAAGGTGTTCTATTAGGTAGTTTCGGGATTTTTCAATTTTCGGTTCTGTTTATATAAAATTCGCGAAATTTTCAGCTCGCGAAATCACCGTAATCTTCATTTTCGCGAAAATTACGACTCGCGAAAATAAGTGCTTTTACAGTATGCATAATAAAAAAATTTCCATCTTAGTTAATCACAATATTTTTGCTATTAAATTAGGCAAAGATTTCTTTTCTAAATACTAGAGTTAAGATTAAAAATTCTACAGAGGACATCCATGTAAGTGGGGTTAAAGAAAGAGCCAAAAACAGGATACAACAAATAACAATTCACAAGACATTGATAAGCTAACTTAGTGACTCTTCAAGACCTTCAGTTTACTTGTGTCAAAATTGTTGGATTGTACATAACATTTCTACCTCCAATTCCAATTTGATAAACAAGAATCAACATTGTATTCTAACTTTGAAATCACTAAAATAACTTCTGTTACCCTAATTATATATCCAGTTAAACATAAAAGTTTACACTTACGTCATCAAAACTCTTATCCCATTTCTTCTCTGTTATTACATATTTAACTGTGTCACTCATATAATCTTCAAGAACACTGTAAAAAAAAAATGTATACAAAGAAATTACTATAAAATAATTTCAGCAAAAACAAAGTTCATAATCATTTTTAATGAAGAATAATAAAATATTCTTAATAAAATTTCAGTAGATATTATCAGAATTAAAAAATTTTGTCAAAATTTACTTCAGACATTAAAAGTACAAAAGGGGGTTCTTTAAAAATTATTTTTTGCAGCTCAACAACATTCTGACTCCTTTTTAAGCATAAAAGCAACATAATACTAGCAGACATGATTATTGAAGTGATTTGTAGTGACACAGTTTTTCATTTTTCAATAAAGGAATTACAACTTCTCAATAAAAGAATTTGACAACTTGATGTGTTTGAGAAGAAAAATGAATTCAAAAATGTGTCTCAAAGTGGCCAGATTGGATTTGTGAACAGCCTTAAATTCTTGCTAAAAAACTTACAGAAAAAGAAAGAAGTAAAATTATCATTTTCATCTTAAGCATTAGAAAATCATGAAATTGCATTTTTCCTATTTTTGTTTTACAGGCATTCACCTACAGAAAAATTATCAAATAACAAAAACATCTTTTTTTTACTGTTATTGTAGTTTGTTTTTGAGATAGTCACACAAAAGCATTTAGCATTATTTGTTTGCTTAAAAATAGTCATAGTTTCTTATATACAACACAATTCAACTGAGAGACATAATGGAACAAATTAAGTTTTAACTGTCAACCATAGGGTTCATACAGACTTGAGAAGAAAAAAAATCCAAGTCTAGAAAAATTATAATGAGTCCCAGAATTTTAAAGGACTTACCGTACTTTTTTATGTATGCCATACCCTCGTATAATCCACACACACACCCTTGTCTTTTAATACCTCATTTTGAGAGAAAAATACTTTTTAATCTATTAAAATTCAATAGTTATTACTAAAGTTACACAGTACTTGCAATGTATTATTTAATGATTCATATAAATCTGAATAAAAAATTGCCATGCAACTATTTTATGCAGTGACAATGATCATAGATACAGAGGGCAGTCAAATCTTAAATACTCATCATATATTATATGCACCTAGATTTTAAAAGGTAAATTTTGAAGGAAAAAAATATGTGGCATACACAAAAACAGTAACTTAACTTTATTTTTTCTCCTAAATAGCAGTAATCACTCGAACTTTACTTAATTAAACATGTGAAGATTTTTATTTTATTTCTTTTAAGGGGGGGAGGGGGGTTGCATGTAGAAAGCAGGAAAAAAGAGAGAGGGGGTAGCAATTTTTTTTTCTGGAATAGGAATAACGATTTTAGTTCCGGGTTTTTTGCATGTTATTTTTTATCATTTGAAAAACAAAGAAATTTTTTAATAAAAAATTGATGACGTTGCTCGAGCTGCGTGTGTGCCATACAATTCTAATCGGATGAGATCCGTTAGATCAGCAGAGTCGTTTTCAATCAATTTCTGTTAAGGATTGTGAAAGTAAACAATATTGTCTGGAGCTTCAAGCACTTTGAGATCAAAAAGTTGAAAATCAACAAAGTAGTAGCAATTTGAAAAAAATGTTTATTTCTTACCCCTTTTTTTTGCACTTTGGCGTGCTTCTAAAAATATTTATTTTTTATAAAAATTGTCCAAGCTCCAATAAATTATATCACCTTTAAATAATAATAATAAAAAAAAAAGCAAGATCAGTTTAATAGTTTCTGCATTCTGATCCCGCCCAGTTTGAAAAAAGCCATTTTGTTCAAAATGTGTTTATAGTGTGGCAAAACAGGGCAAGTCTACGGATACATCGTATTAAAGCACTAAATAACTCTGAAAGCACTTTGAATTCGGGTAAATCATTGCACATGGTTAATATTCAGACTAAAAGGAATAGAAAAATGTAAAAAAAAGAAAAATCGTTTTATTCAACCAAAAAAAAAAAAAAAAAGCAAATCCCCCCCCCCAAAGGTGAATCTATTTCATACTATACATACTTAAAAAAGGTAACTACGCAGCAGTATTATTCATCGTGTAAGATAAATCCCCATTTTCTACTTTTGTATATATCAATTAAATCATTGATCAATACTAAATTCTGATTTGAAAAAAATTTACATGATCTTGCAGTACAGTAATCCCTTAACATTCACGGATTTAACATTCGCGAGTTTTGATTATTCGCGAAATAAAAAATTAAGACTATTTCAACATTTCGGAATACATAACTTGGTTATTCACAAAAAATATTTAAACTCACTTTGTTTTATCAATTACATTAAACTATTTGTCACTAGACTGTATAGCTTAAGTTCCAAGAACTTCAACCCTTACATTTAGGCAAAATATAGGTCAGTAATTCTGAGAAACCCGAAACATAAATTGATGTTAAAACTGAAAAAATCTTAAATTTTCTAAAATTCAAAATTTTTATAGCAACTGAAAATGTTTTGCAAAAATTTTATGGAAAAGTTTAAAACTTCAACAACAACTTGTTGAAAAAGCCGCAGAATGCAATGGTTAACTGGTGAGGAGTCTCAAATTTAAAAGAAAAATAGAAATTGTAACTGTTCCTTATATGGAAATTCATAAACAAAAAATCTGTTTATACAAATAATCGTGTATCAAAATTTTTTTTTCAGCCATCAACTAGCAACTAAACTTTATGCAATAAATACATTTACGTTTCAATTATTTTTTTCTATTAAAACAAAATCTTAAAATCCAACCCCCTTTTATATACAGAAAAATAGTCTCAACATTTGTGATTTTGACATACGCGAAAGTTTTCGCGAACCTAACCCTCACGAATGTTAAGGGATTACTGTATTCTGTTGTTCTTATCTTTTATTTATTTACACTCTATTAATATATCATAAGTTTTCACTTTAGCCTTTTGTGACTCAACAACTTTGATTTGAAAAATATTTACTCAGATAAAAATAGCAAATAAAGCCTTTGTGCAACAATATTAAAAAGCAGAAAAACCAACGTTTAAAATGCACAAATAATATATGAAAAGCAGCAAACAGCTGTTTCGAATCTACTAGCGAGACTCTTCTTCAGTGCAAAAGGAACAGCGTGCTAGAAAAAGCAAGGCTGAGCAAAATCATAGACAGAGACGCGCTGGCTTTTATACCCTATGCGGGTGGCGAAGGCGCCGAAACAACCAATGAGAGAGAAGCAGTGGAAACGACTGGGTGGACAAGTAGCGACATCTACCGGAGAAGTAGAGAAAAGAAACCAAAAAAGGGGAATTAAATTAACGCTTTCCAAATACTTGGAAAATCTGGAGTACTAGATAAGTCATTGACTAAAGAGTGAGAATTTTTAATGATATGGTAAGCTTCCCAAAAATCAAGATCAAGGTTAGAAGAACAATTTTGCATAATGATGGCTGAGGAAAAATCGAACCTATGTTGAGAAGACCAAGAATGTTGAGCAATAGAAGAACGTTTGAGCTCCTGATTTTTAACATAACCTTCATGCTGACCAATATAAGAAAGACCACACTGACAAGAGATCTGGTAAATGCCCCAATTATCTAGGCGATCAACGGGGTGTTTGAGATTTGAAAAAGGGATTTTATTAACAGGAGAAAAAATAAAACTTTAAAATCAAACCTTCTTAGGATTTTAGCAACTTGCTGACTGATTTTAGGAAAAAATGGTAATACAACTGAAGTATTAGAGTTGGAATTAGAATGCTTTTCAGAATGGTCGGATTTCGTCAATTTCTTATAAATAGAATCGATAATATTAGAGGAATAACCACGATCGACAGCAATAGCTTTGAGGTAATTAAGTTCAGCACTAAGTAACTGAGGAGTGGAACAAATATTAGTAGCCCGAAAAACAAAAGTATTGAAAGCAGCAAATTTCTGGTTAGGGGGATGAGAAGAATACCTGTGAGGTGGGAGACTGACAGCAAAAGGTTTACGAAAGACGGTAGTCTGAAAGCCATTTTCACAACGAATAACAAGGACATCCAGGAAAGAAAGACAGTTATTGGTCTCAATTTCAGAGGTAAATTGAATGCAGGGATCAATGGAATTCATAATAGAGAGAATATGATTAATATCCGAATTCATTTCAATCAGGACATAAACATCATCAACATAATGAACATAGAACGGAAATTTTAAGATTTCAAAAAGCTTGATCTCAAAATAGTGCATATAAATATCGCATAAAATTGGACTAAGAGGATTACCCATAGCCAAACCGTCAATCATACGGAAGAAATTGCCATTGAAAACAAAAGTATTTTGCGACAAGCAAGCGCGAGTGAGAAGTATAAGTTCCTCGATTTCAAAATAAGAGAAATGGAATTCACAAAGCCTTTTCTTGAGGCAATCTAAAGCCCCCTCAACCGGAACGTTTGTAAATAATGATTTAACATCAAAAGAAACCATCATGTGACCCTGCGGCTTAAAATTATGAAATTTTTTAACAAAATCAAAAGAATTCTTAACAGTGAAACAGTTACTGCTCAAAAGTGGGGAAAAAACAGAAACTAAATATTTGGCAAGCTTATAAGAAGCTGTACCGATACTAGAGACAATAGGTCTAGTATCTTCTAGTAACAGCTTCTTATAAGCTTGCCAAATATTTAGTTTCTGTTTTTTCCCCACTTTTGAGCAGTAACTGTTTCACTGTTAAGAATTCTTTTGATTTTGTTAAAAAATTTCATAATTTTAAGCCGCAGGGTCACATGATGGTTTCTTTTGATGTTAAATCATTATTTACAAACGTTCCGGTTGAGGGGGCTTTAGATTGCCTCAAGAAAAGGCTTTGTGAATTCCATTTCTCTTATTTTGAAATCGAGGAACTTATACTTCTCACTCGTGCTTGCTTGTCGCAAAATACTTTTGTTTTCAATGGCAATTTCTTCCGTATGATTGACGGTTTGGCTATGGGTAATCCTCTTAGTCCAATTTTATGCGATATTTATATGCACTATTTTGAGGTCAAGCTTTTTGAAATCTTAAAATTTCCGTTCTATCGTCCTGATTGAAATGAATTTGGATATTAATCATATTCTCTCTATTATGAATTCCATTGATCCCTGCATTCAATTTACCTCTGAAATTGAGACCAATAACTGTCTTTCTTTCCTGGATGTCCTTGTTATTCGTTGTGAAAATGGCTTTCAGACTACCATCTTTCGTAAACCTTTTGCTGTCAGTCTCCCACCTCACAGGTATTCTTCTCATCCCCCTAACCAGAAATTTGCTGCTTTCAATACTTTTGTTTTTCGGGCTACTAATATTTGTTCCACTCCTCAGTTACTTAGTGCTGAACTTAATTACCTCAAAGCTATTGCTGTCGATCGTGGTTATTCCTCTAATATTATTGATTCTATTTATAAGAAATTGACGAAATCCGACCATTCTGAAAAGCATTCTAATTCCAACTCTAATACTTCAGTTGTATTACCATTTTTTCCTAAAATCAGTCAGCAAGTTGCTAAAATCCTAAGAAGGTTTGATTTTAAAGTTATTTTTTCTCCTGTTAATAAAATCCCTTTTTCAAATCTCAAACACCCCGTTGATCGCCTAGATAATTGGGGCATTTACCAGATCTCTTGTCAGTGTGGTCTTTCTTATATTGGTCAGACTAAACATGCTCTTAGATTTCGTTTAAAAGAGCATGAAGGTTATGTTAAAAATCAGGAGCTCAAATGTCCTTCTATTGCTCAACATTCTTGGTCTTCTCAACATAGGTTCGATTTTTCCTCAGCCATCATTATCCAAAATTGTTCTTCTAACCTTGATCTTGATTTTTGGGAAGCTTACCATATCATTAAAAATTCTCACTCTTTAGTCAATGACTTATCTAGTACTCCAGATTTTCCAAGTATTTGGAAAGTGTTAATTTAATTCCCCTTTTTTGGTTTCTTTTCTCTACTTCTCCGGTAGATGTCGCTACTTGTCCACCCAGTCGTTTCCACTGATTCTCTCTCATTGGTTGTTTCAGCGCCTTCGCCACCCGCATAGGGTATAAAAGCCAGCGCGTCTCTGTCTATGATTTTGCTCAGCCTTGCTTTTTCTAGCACGCTGTTCCTTTTGCACTGAAGAAGAATCTTGCTAGTAGATTCGAAACAGCTGTTTGCTGCTTTTCATATATTATTTGTGCATTTTAAACGTTGGTTTTTCTGCTTTTTAATTTACTCAGATGTTAGAATAGATCATTTTAAACATATAAAAAATAAATATAGAGCATAAAACTGAAAAAATTAGTGACTAAAACCGGGGCCGTCGCGAAACAACTTCCTTCTCTTACGGGCTTGCTTCAAGACGAAAATGTACAGCAAGATGGCGGTGCAAGGGATCTGAGTAGCAAACGAAATAGGTCGGATAGTTGTATATTTGTATCAAAAAAAGTGCTAGAAATTTCCGTTTTAGAATATTTTATTGAGCAATTTGTGGCTTGTTTTAGATCTATTTGATTTATACATTCAATAATTAAACAGAGAAGGGTCATTAAACAGGTGCTTTTTTTTTTCTCCTTTGATTTAAAATATATTCAAATATATTTGATTCGCCGTTTTTATCGGAGATTTTAACTTGAAATATACATTTATGGTAGAAAAAATAATACATTAAAATTATCAACTTTATCATGAAAAAATAAAAATACAAAAATAGTTAAAGAATTGGGATTCGTGGTATTTTTCGGAGAGTTTAACTTGAAACATACATTTATGACAGGAGATATCATGTATTAAAATAACACAATTTTAGCAGATAATAATTAAATTTCCCTTTAAAAATAAATACGTCTTAATTTAAAAGTATAAATTTCAGGATTGATATTACATAAAATCAAAAATAAAGATATTAATTTTTTTAAACAATTAAAACAAAAATTCTATTTATCAATTAAAATTTTAATTTTAGAATGAGATTGTCCGAATAAAGTGTACATGTACATGATGTAGGCAGAGAGTGGTAAAATAAAATGGCTCCAGGAAATGTTATTATTTCTAATTGTAAATGGTTTTCAAATTTTTAAAAACTAATTATAATTAGTTTTTAAAAACCCTTTTACAATAGTATATTTAACAAAGTACTTTCCTAAAATTCCAAGAGCCCAAAATCCTATTGTACAACTCACTATTGAAAATTTAGGTCTGGATTTCATAAGTAAATGCAAGTGTGGAAGCCAATGTTGCTATATATTTAAGGAAGCAGTTTACCTTTTCAACATTTTTATTAAATTTAAATAAATGCTTCAAATGGTGCAATAAGTCGCTGCGTTTCAATGTTCAACTAAAAGTACATTTAAAAAAAATGTTTAACTGCATATTTAGTTAAAAATTTAAAATAGTTTAAAACATTTTGAATTTTTTAAAATTCTACTTTTTTAAATATTAATATTTTTGCCCACTTTTTAAAAAGATTTTCAAATGTGTATTACACAAGACTGAGCATGGAGTTTAGATAAATCAAATATTACATTTAATATAATTTTTTCACTGATATACATAGTGTAAAAGAGGGAAATCTAATGCATCTTCATATACTTTTATTAAAAAAATAAATAAAATAAAACCATGAAGGACAATTCCATGCTCATATTTTTCACATAATTCCATACTCATGTTTTTCACATATATAATAAAGAACATGTACAAAAAAGTTTAAATCTATATCTGAAATACGAAAAAAAAGGCCTTAGCATTTTTAAAGCATGAAAGTGAAGAAAATAGGAACATGGCCAAAAAAAAACCATTTAAAGTTGGTTGTTTCTGGGTAATTGCGCTGTGTGTATTAATGAAATTTACAATATCTGGCGTTATAATCGCCGTATGGGTAAAAATGAGGTGTCACAATATTCATAATCAAATAGGCTTCCATTTAATATTTCTTTATATATAAGAAATCGATTTTTTGGGTTAATTTTCAGGTGAACTGCCCCCTTAAGTTATGTGTTCGTCAGGAATTGCGAATATAATAAAATAAATAACTATACAAAAGTCAAGAATGACAACAGAAAACTCAGTTCTAATAAAATAAAATCACATGTATTAAACATGCAACAGTCGTTGATAAGTTTCCAGATATTTCAACTTCCTTAATACTTGTCTCTTTAAGTGAGATTATTTTTTTATGCAATATTAAATACCATATATTTTTTAAATTATTGTAAGTATGTGCTTACTGTTAGTGAAAAATGCTATTTTATTTGTAACACCTACCAACGGAATGTGTATTTTAAGTTATGCATACATTATGAAAACTAAATTTTTTATTGATAAATAGAATTTTTCTTTTAATTAATTAAAAAATATAACATTTTTATTTATGAGTTTATGTAATATCAATCCTGATATTTATAATTTTAAATTAAGGCATTTTAATGTAAGAAATTTTTAAAGGGAACTTTGTCATAAATGTATATTTCAAGTTAAAATCATAGATAAAAACAGCGAATCAAATGTTTTCGAATATATTTTAAATCAAAGGGCAAAAAGAAGCAAAAAAAAAAAAAAAAAAAAAGAAAGAAAGAAAGTACCTGTTTAGTGACCTTGGATGTTTAATTATTGAATGTATAATTCAAACAGCCATAACAAAATATTACAAAACGAAAATTTATAGCACTGTTTCTGATGCATACATACAACTATTCGACTTGGTTCGTTTGCTAATTCAGATCTCTTGCGTGACTTGTCTTATTCTTGAAGCAGGCCCGTAGAGAAGAAAGTTGTTTCGCGACGGCCCCGCTAAAACACACTTTTTCACACCTACAATAAACAGAAAATTACATACTTTTCATAAATATTGTCTATTTTGTAAAGTATACAAAATTACCTTTCAAAAACATCTATTTGTGGACATCTCCAGCTTTTTTAACTTGGCAAAATTTATGAAGTTAATTTTAGCAATATCGATGAGAAACTGCTCAAATAATTAAAAAAAAAAAAATGCATGAAAAATTAAAACAGTATCGCTGTCTGTTGAGAATTTATGATCAATTTATACTGACTACTGTATTGGGAAATAAGAGCAATAAATAAAATTGTGTTTTAAAGTTTACTGAGTAAGTAACATTGGCTTTTGGATATGTTGCAGATCTGCAACACAGTGATACAAAGTGTTAAGATGGTTCAAAAAAATATTTTTCCCTGCTCAATAATGAGAGACTTACAGACACATTTACAGGCTCATTTTTAAATGCAAAAGCATGGAATTTGCAGGCCTGGTTTTTGAATCAATTTGGAACTGAATGGTGCTTTCCACTTTCTGATAAATAAATTACTAATCAAGTTGCGATTGTTGACCCAAAATAGCATGTTTTTTTTTTTTTTCTTCCCACATTGTTGAGTCCAGAAATTCGGTTCAAAACACCTACCTTGAGAGTATTTTCAGAAAGACAGTGTTACCTGCCTTTGCCAAAAAATTAAAACTAGCATTAGATTACTTAGTTCCTGAATAAGAACATCTGCCAATTAAATGAGTTTCTGAACAAAAATGAATTCTGAAATGAATCAGAAAGTAGCTCCTTTAGATTTGAGATGAGCCTTAAGACATCATCACAGAATTTAAAAAAAAAACAAAAGAAGGAAAGTAAGAAAATAAAAAAATGAAAAACCTAGCTTAATTGATAGATATTTTTTTATATACAGTAATACCTTGACTTACGTCAGCAATTCATTCCAAGACTAGAAATGTAAGTTGAGGTACATTTAGATAAGCAAAAAAGGATAAGTAACAAAAATTCACCAAAATCTAATGAGCATATTCTATTGTAGTTAAAGATATTATATACATTTATATTAGCGAAAAAATGAGTTTGCGATACAAGAATTTGGAATAAATCAATAAGTTGTTAACCTACAATTTACTATTCTTCTAGCTGCCCCATTCGAGTATTTCAGGATGTGAATTTTGTAAGCTTTTTCTACTGACTGTATTTGTTTGTCACCATCACTTGACTGTCGCAGAAAAGTTTCCCTTCATAGAACAAAAAGTCTTCAAAAGTTGAAAGTGCGTTTTAATTAAGGAATTTTTTTCCCCAGGCCAGACGACATAATGCGGGGTGACATAGGTCAGGGTACTACTATACATTAGATTGGCTAAAATTAATAAATACTATTCAAGGTTGGAGTAGCACATTTGTGGTTTATTCCAACACAGCGAAAAATGTCCAGACAAGGAATCGAACCTGGATACCTTGGCTTGTCATGTCGATGCTCTATCTATTGAGCTATCTAGGCGGTACATGGTTGACATATTCACTCTTATTTATTGGACATAGTTGCGAACTGTAGTACTAGTTTCATTCATCCAAGCCATAACTATAGCATTTATATAATGAAAATACGTAACAATTTTGTAAACTCCTGTACCTGTATACCATGTAATTAGATCATATTGAATAAAATAATTTGACAAGCAAATTTATTAAGACATTCTGATGCTAAATTTCAAAATAGATTTTTTAAAATACGGTGGAACCCGGTTAAGACGTGTTTCAAGGAAATAAAAAAGTTAGCGTGTTAAGCGGGATCACGTATTAAACGTGATGCGTTACCGCCGTGGCGAGCGGCCCCTTTTCATCCGCAGCCACCACGTCCCGAGTAAAAGACACTCTAGCGAAAGCCAGGTTGGAAAAAAAGAAAAAAAATCAAAAATTGAAACCGTACAAATTTAAAAGGGAAATTACAAAAGTTAAAGACGCCGAAAAGCGGGAAGGGAGGGCTTGGGGCCCTGAAGCTACCGAACGACTCCTGCTGCGTCCAGCTTATTATTAGTTGCAGGAAATGGTCTTACTTACACAGCTAATTGTCTAAATTAACTTTAGAACTTTCATTTATATGTTTATGGTTGAAGATTGTGCCTTTTAAGTACATTTAGAATAAAATTTAATTGTATTAAACTTTAAATCTTTTTTGCTTTTTATACAAAGAAAAAATATAAAATCTTTGAAGCACAATTCAGTTGTTAAAATCATATTTGTGACAATGAGTACCATTATAAACTGTCCTTCTTTTTAGTATAAGGAAAAAAATCCCTATTAATCTTTATATAAAAAATAGTTAGCATAGCAAAAAGTTAACAAAACATGAAAGAATTACTGTATATTTTCATATATAAGATGAGTATACGACTTTTCAGTGAAAAATCGTCCAAAATTATACAAGCCGATGTTTAAAAAAGGTGATGAAAAATTCAGTTAATGAAAACTAAGCACTTTTTTTAGCATAGCTGATAGAAAAAAATGTGATCTCAGAAATTATCAATCTCTCCTTCAATTTTGTCTTGGTGCTCTGCCAAATCTGTTTTTTTTTAGTTTCACTCATCTTGTTATAACTTAATCATTCCTAAAAACCAAACCTCCTATTTTTGTATATTGGAAACCCTTTCTCTACTTCATGTGACTGCTAACAGTTACTTTGGATTAAGAATAGATGGTATGACCAAAGAGGCTTATAATGTGGGCTTTACATTAAAAGTCATCAATTTTGCACAGCAGTCAAATAACTCAGTGGCTGTTCGCCATTTCACACTCAATGAAAAACAAGTTCAAAATTGGAGAAAGAAAAAAAGATGAAATTTCAGAAATTCCAAATGTAATGAAAGCTGCTCATGGACACAAACCGTCATTTCCTGCACTTCAAGAAGAACTGGCCGACTTGGTGCAAGTGTCTCAGCAAAGTTGGTATATTGTAACACATACAAATGTTCGTATCTGGGCTCAGAATATGATAAATGATCCAAATTTAGTGCCATTTAAACAAGAAAATTTTGTTGCATCTGTTTGCTGCTACAATCATTTTATGAATCAATATGGGTCGTGCATCCGAACTCGTACTAAAATTGCCCAAAAACTTCGGAAAGAGCTAGAAGTTAAAGTTCACTTTTTTCAAAAGCATGTCATACAATTGCGAAAGAAATATAACTTTGAACTTTCACAAATAGGAAACATAGATGAAATTCCTGTACGCTTTAATTTACTGACAAATCGTACAGTGGGAATGAAAGGCAATAGACTGTTTTTATTAGAACAACTGGTCATGAGAAAACGCACTTCCAGGGGTGCGCCGACCCAGTGTGTAAAGTGTGCGGCGCACACAGGCGCCAAAGGTTTCAGTTGAGGAGCAAACACTTTTAAAAAATCCCTAGTTTAATTAAGCTAAAATGTATTACATTTTCTCGACATCTTAATTATGTTTTGTAGATTTACCAGAGACAAACTTTTTATAGATGTTTAATTCTTTTTTTTATTATTATTTATTTATTTCGTTTTATTCTACTTCTGAGTCTCCTGTGATTTAGACGTAGACCTGTCCAACCTTTCAATGAAAAAAGGCGCACCTCATGTAGTTGCAAATAATGAAAGGCTCCATAATTCACCTGGCTGAAAACATGCAACACTGTTGTCTCACTGTAGTAGTGATAAAGCATAGTACAGTTTTATTACCACAGGGGGTAAATTCCACTGGTTTATTTTTTATTTTTAAATAGCAATCTTCTTCTTATTGCAGAATTTCTGCACAGTTGCCAAGTCTCCGGTTTTGTATCTTAAAGAAAATCTGGTTTCTGGTTCTTTTAAATTGACCAAATGTTCCAATTAAATAAAACAACATTTTCTTCATTAAAATACTGGTATCCGAAAAGCCGGAGACATGGCAGCTATGTTTCTGTCATAAATAAGATGACAATTACAATTCGGAAACACTGGTAAAAATGTCCCCTGCGATAATCAGGCCACGAATAGTGGTAGACTTATGTGTCACAAGCGTCTTATATGATGCATGTACATCTCACGGTGATAGCCATAAGACCCTACGACTCAGAAACTGTATTTAAAAATAATTTGCAGAAATAATATCAATCATAGTAAATTTAACATTACATTTTTCAGAAGGCCAACCTATCTCAAAAGTTTTGTAAGTGAAGTTGCAGTAGTGAATTCTTAATCACTAAATAACAAATTAATAATATAATACAATTAACACTAAATAACGGTCATTGGTAACAATTAAATAATCCCATTCAAATATTATTGAATTTAAAGAAAGCATTACTCTAAAGTGGATTTTTAGGTGCGTTCGTAATTATATAAATACGTAGCACCTATAGTCGTTGTTCAGTCCGTCCGTCTGTCTGTCTGCATGTAACAGAGCAAAAACTACCCAACCGAATGGTCTGAAATTTCAAATATATGATTGTTGCAAAATTTTGTCGAGCCATTTCAAATTTTATGAAAATCGGATGTATAGTTTAATTACAGGGACAGTCAAAAGTTTTTCTTTACATTACGGCCAATGGGAAAAATTATTGCAAGTGCATTTTAATGATATTAGAGCCTTCCGAATGATCTGAAATTTTAAAGATATAACTGTTGCAAAATTTTGTTGAGCCATTTCAAATTTTAGGAAAATCGGATGTATAGTTTAATTACAGGGACAGTCAAAAGTTTTTCTTTACATTACGGCCAATGGGAAAAATTATTGCAAGTGCATTTTAATGATATTACAGCCTTCCGAATGGTCTGAAATTTTAAATATATAATTGTTGCAAAATTTTGTTGAGCTATTTCAAATTTTAGGAAAATCGGATGTATAGTTTAATTACAGGGACAGTCAAAAGTGTTCCGTTACATTACGGGGAATGGGAAAAAATTATTCGAAGTGCATTTTAATGATGTATCAGACTATGTGCTTTATGAAGTGCAAAAAATTATACATTCAGTACAATATGGGGTGCAAAAAATAATTATAAAACTAGTTATAGTACGAACGCACCTCATTTGCCACGTTTGACGAGCAATTTCCAACTTGTTAATTTTAAAAACAGCTACTAATAGAAAGATTTGAATGGGAGACCACCATAGCGACCGCGAGAGACGCATTGGACAGACCTGGATTATTCCAGACCAGGGCCCGACCTGTTTATATTTTTGCATTTCGCGACCCGTCCTGTACAAAATTTAGTGAAAACAGACCCGACCCAGCCCGTTCAAAAATAAATTAAGCCAAAAATTCCAATTTTTCTTAACAATTAAAATTCTTTTAAAGAATACTGCATACATATTTACGAAGAAATGTTAGATTGCTATGTGTTTCCAAGACAGGAATTACACAATAGCAACATTAATCTTTACTTAGACTTTTCAAAATTCAAATAAAGATTCATTCAAAAAATTAATGTAGTGTAGAATAAAAGAAAAAAAAAAAAGCATCATAACTTTTGAAGCTGTATTATAAACAGTAGATTTTTGAAAATATTTCTCTGTAATTTATTAAGGTATATTTACAGTGATTCCGTTAACAGAAGTCTATTATAGCTATTACTATTTTTACAAAATATATTGCCTGCCTGACACGTCCTGGGAACAATTAAGTCCAATTTCGGCCCGGTACAAGAAAAATGCAAGCCTCAACCCGATCTGAGTCTGCTGAAAAAATTAAGCCCGGTGTCAGGCACGATATAGCTGTCCGATGCCAATCTCTACGCTTGATATGGTCTAATTTTTCTATCGGCTCAGCTGCGGCTGGCCCGTTTAATTTTTTACCGGCCGTTAAAAAATTAAAAAAATTAATAAAATGTCCGTTAATTTTTAAAAAAAATTGTCTTTACGACAAAAAAAAATTATTTTTCTTTTAATTAAAAAAAATTGTCAAAATTGTCCTTAAAATTTTTTTTTTAAATTCTCTTTATCATTAAAAAAATTAGTTTAAAAAAAATGTCTTTATTCCACCTTCTCAGCTCGATTCGTTTAAAAGTTTGCTTTCATTTTTCCGAGCCGGGTAAACCTCTCTCTACCCTGAATAGAGAAACAATATAAAACCAGAACTTGTATGAGTGTGCTGTTATGTAGAGATTTTAGATTGGAGAGACTGACGTCAGCTATGGAGCAAATTTTAATTGGTAAAATGAAGCATCAACCGTTTGTGAAAGTTATGGCATTCCGTGTCGTAGGTTTAACACTGTGAGTTTTACGCTTCTACACTAAAGTCTACTTTAGGTGGCCGAAGCAATATACTTTTTCAGCGCTCCTACAAATGATCACTTCTATAGAAACTATTATGTATTGGGCAAAAATTGTGTTTTCTTTTTTTTTTTTAAACCATAGATTTCCGTGCAGAACAAATACTTTTTATCTTGCACTCTGTACCTAACATCATGGCGGAAATTGAATTTTTGTTAATGGGGAGTGTATGGTGAAAATAGGCTGAATTTGGCGATAAATTCTTACTTTTTCGAAGATTGAGAGAAGCGACCTTTCCCTGCACCCCCTTCGTACGCTCGTGTCTACTCACATACTGAATAAATAATTGCGATGATTATAAGATTTGTTCATTTAAATACAGAACATGAAATTGAAAGTATTGAAAAATGAGCACTTATTAGCTTTAGATATAACCTTAGACGCTTCAGAGACTAGGATGGCAAAAAAAATAAAAAAGTTCCATTTAGACATAAATAAGTTCGGAACTACAATGATAGCCGTATTATGAATGGAAAAATATAGATTTATAAAAATAGTTTTAAATTCCCGTGCTTATGCCCTACAAACCGACCTGCCCGGCATTTCAAATTATAATAACCATAAATAGTCTAAAATCAAACGTTTAATGATTTTATATTTTTAAACGAAAAATTTTCCAAACGAACCAAGAGATAGGGGGGTGGGAGACAATGTCTTCAGCAGCATATGCACGGTGCATATGCTGCTCCGGTTTGTTTTGATTTTATATTTTTAAACGAAAATCTTTCCAAACGAGCTTAATGTTGTCATTGTCAGCAGCGCTACCTTCGGCAGGGTACAAGCTCGGATTTGTATGATTTTTCATTTTTAAATGAAAATTTATCCAAACGTAGATCGAGTTGAGGGCCCCACTGTCTTCTGCAGCGTATACCAGAATTTGGGGGGGGGGGGGGGATATACACGCTCCGGCCTGATTTTTCAAGTGAATCTCGAATTTGTATTTAATTTCTGGCATTTAGATGTATAAAAATTTCAATTCTGACCAAAAATTCAAGATAAAACATAAATAATATAAAATGTGTACCATCCCCTCAATTTTTGAAATGCGAAATGATATTCAAAGCACAAGCACATATCACTGAGACGGGAAACGATAGCTTGAGAAAATTTGCACTGAGAGAAAAACAAATCAGGCAAATCCTTGAAATGACTTAGTTTTTTCTTTTGAAATAGTACTAAATATTAATATTTGTTCACACCAGAAATATCGTTAGATTCGGAAAAGTACCAAGAATGCATTAATAGGATTTTGTTTTTTTTTTAATTTTGAAACTTCAGAATAATGGATAAACTTGAAAACTGACGTGAATCGTGGCCAAATAAAAAGGATTTTTGAAAGAGTAACGAAAGGTTAGAGATGGGAATGCTCGGAAAAAAACCGGAAAAGTTGGGAAAAAACCCGTTTTTTTTTTTCAGGTTTTTTTCCGAAGGGCTATTTTTCAATTTTTCCAAATTGGAAAAATTGAAATTTCATTTATAAAATAATATAGTCAAAATTCTATAATTGCTACATTCTGATACTTTTATTTATGTTTTTTTTTTTCATGTTTAGTGTCTCTCATGAAAACTTTAACATGGAAAATCTTAGCAGGGATCTCTTTAGAAAGAACTTGAGTCTCCTAAGGGTGTTCTTAACTGCTCTGCTCAACAAGCGCAAAACATTTTGACACATTTACAAATTCATTTTTTAATGGAAAAATATAAAATTGGAAAACCTGACCATGGAAGCGATTTGGAATCGATCTGTGTTTTCCCTGTTTTGATCCATAAACCACCTATTGAGTTATAAGCGATTTTGATCACGTGACAAACACGTTTTTCACCTATTCTTGACTGGCTATTCTTCTTTTGCATTGAAATTCGGTTCAAAACGACTACTTTGACACTATTTTCTGAAAGATCTATTGCGTTTGCAAAAAAATGGAAAAAACAGCTTGATTACATAGTTTTTGAACAACACCTGCTAGTTTCATGTATTTCTGAACAAAAATAAATTAAAACTTATGTCAGAAAGTTGCCCTTTTCGATTTGAGAACAGACTTAATGGATCCTTCACAGTTTTTTCTCCTTAAAACATATGACCTCTAACGAAATTCTTTCTCTTAAAAATAGACATTTCAGAATTTTTACAATCTCCAAATTAAATTCTTCACAAGCGTAATGATTTTAGAATTAAAAAAAAAACCTGTTGTATAATAACTGCAATAACCAATGAATCTATTATCTAGCTGTTTATGTACAAAGGACCATCTCAATAATGTCTAAATAAGAACTTAAATATGACAAATTTACAAAATTCCAATTACATTTTTTACATTTCATTCACATTTTTTACAAGTTCACTAGTTTTTATAAAAGTTCACAATTTCGCAAAAACATGATCGTGTGAAAAAAAATCCAAGCAAATCCCTGGTAAGATAATTAAATGCAACTTCTCTCGTTAAAAATGAAAATTCATGTGCAAAACTATTTCAGTATTATACCAATAAATGAAAATGGTAAGATAGAAAATTTAATGTAAAATTTGAAACATGCATTTATTTTTATTCGCATAGCTGTAATTTTTCACTATTGTTAAAAAAATTTCTTTTGATAATAACATGTAGTTAAAATTATATATTATTTTTTCTCTTTTTTGAAATATAGATTCTTAGATTTGTCTAAATATATTTTCAAAAAATATAAATCCATACAAACTTTGCAAAGAAAATGTAAGCAAATCTCTGTGAAAAATCTAGTTGAAAATAATTTTTAAGCATATGGAAAAATCCACCTGTTTTAAAAATTTCACTAAAAAAAAAATACCGCTTTCAATATTAAGGATCTAAATCTTACTAAAACATAGTTTGGGTTTAGTCTGGAAAGTTGCACCAAAACCACATATACAGGAAATGAAAATTATAACTGTAAGGGGTGGGGGGGAGTAATATTTTAAAGTAATACCAATTTTTAAACAACAGAAGATTTGAAAATGATAATAGTATTTATAATAATACCAGAACTACTGTAATTTGTTTCTTTTACACTGGCATCCTTTATGTATTTGAAAACCAGTACTATGTAGATGAGATGTACAATATAGTTTAAAACTGCTTTAAAACTACAGTAATATTGGTTGAAACTAAAGTTGTTGTTTCTTTTAATTAGCTTTACTGATATAGTTAAAGTGCTACTGAAAAATCATTTTAACGGACACATGATATATTACAAACACTGGTGTTAAATTAAGCAAGAAAAGCTACTGTCAGAATTCTGAGACTGAAAGGATAAACTTTTAAAAGCTGGCTTTTTTTTTTCTCTCTTTTTTTAATAACATATTCACATGTAAAGGGAAAATATTTTTTTTTTTTTTTAATGTGCATAAATATTGAAAAAGTTTATTACTGTATACTTTTTAAGAAAATATAACTTATTTTTGAGAAACATTTATAGGAAATCAATTTTTCCAAGTTTTCCAGAAAAAAACTGGAAAAAAAACGGTTTTTTTCCGCCACTTCAACTTTTCCGGAAAATTTACATCTCTACGAAAGGTACCATTTGAATTGGAAAGAGATGACATTTTTTTTTTTTTTTTTTTTAAACTCTACGGGGACACGGCCATCACAATTTCAAAATGCAGTAAAAATCGAATGTTGCCCCTTTGTCAGTCTGAAGAAATGTAAAGGCATGATTACTTTGAAGAAAGGAAGCTCGTCATTTTGCGATTATCATTATGGCTTTTAATTATATTTCGGCTAATTATCAAAAAATGAAAAATCTGATCCTCAGGTGCATTTGGACCTACCATCGCCTATCCTTATTCAAATTTTCAGACCTCTGTGTGCCGTAGATTCTCTTAGCCATCGCTAACACATGCAGAGTAAAGGCAAACATCTTTTTTTTTATATTAATATCGATATGCAAATTAGAGATGGCAAACCTCTTTATTTCATTAGTATGGATGCAATCTGTTGTTATTGTATTATATTATTTTGTCTGGGATAGTGAAATTTTACCATTTAATGCAGGATTCTGATACAGACAGGTTTCATTTTCACAGGCTTTATTGTGTTTCGAATTTTATTTACATAGCTGCCAACCTCCTTTATTTTTCGAGTAATTTAAATGTTTGGAACCAAAAATTTTGTTTAATAAATGAAATAAAATACGAACCCTATAGAAACAAGATACATTTTATTAAAAATTTTTCTGGTTCAAGAAACTTTATTTGATCTGGGATAAAACTTCAGCAGGATGGCAGTTATGCTGTTATAGATACTCAAAGAATTTTTTAAATAAAGATTTATTTTCGGAGGGGTGGTGTGGTGGTGGTGGTGGTGTGGAGTAGGGGGGGGGGGAAGAGCGCCAACTGAAATTCTGCACACAGGCGCTGGATACTGCTGGCGCGCCCCTGCGCACTTCACAGTTGTTTTAAGCTGCATTGCGGACGGAGCAATTTTATCTCCAATGATAATTTGTAAACAGAAACATTGCCCAAGGGTTACATTTCCCAAGTGGTATTATCGTCCATGCCCATTCCAAAAGTTAGATGGATGAATATGGAATTTTAGATTGGCTTAAAAATGTATGGGGTAAGGGTAAAAAAAAAGGAGCGGTGTTTAAGAAGACAATTTTATTTGTATTGTTTGTGATGCATTTAAAGTGCACCGCACAGAAAAAGTAAATCAACTTTCCTGTGAGATGGGATCTTCAGTAACTATGATCCCCGGTGGCCTTACTTCTATTCTTCAACCACTGGACGTTTGTCTAAATTAGCCATTTAAAGACAGGCTCTGTTTGAAATGAACTGAATGACAAATGGCAGTAATTTTTAAAATGTTGACTCATCAATATCTCTAAATAG
>CAWVRF010000782.1:0-38501 GCA_963932465.1 Maratus speciosus
ATGTCTTTTCTTCCAAAATCTAACGTAAACAAAAAAAAAAAAAAAAAAAAAAAACAAAAAAAAAACATAAAGAAGATTTAAAAATAAATTATAATTCATATTTTCAGCTGTAGTTTCATCACATTTTTAAAGGTATACATTACATTTTTTTCTGAAAGAAGTTTAAAATGATCATCACATTTTTAAAAATATAGGGTCAGTTGGGGTAATTATGACCAGGAGGTAATTGTGACAGCCGTCATATAGGAGAAAACTGTGTATGGTAAAATTTTGTTTCAAGAGTAGATATTAACCTCATAATGTATATTTCATCTTAGATATTCTTTATTACTAGTCTGAAGCCTTATTGAGATCCGAATAGCAATTTGAAACTAAGTCCATAACATTTTTGTTAAAGGTTTTATTTCTATTTTAAATTCAGATTTTCAGCATTTCTAGAGATATTTTTAACAGATTTTAGAAAGTGATATTAATTTAAACTGTTGCCAACGGTATAAACAGCGGAAGCAATAATGTTTGCTTCAAAAAAAAAAAATATTTATACGTGTAAATAAATTAAAAATTTATTTACACGTGACTATTATAAACAGAAAAAAACATTTGGAATTAGAATTAAATAATTATGTACAAAAAGCAGAAACTTATTAAAAATTATGTCATAAAAACTATAATTACACGTGAATTTTAAGAGAGAAAGGAATTTGTAAAGCAATAAATTTATTAACATGCGTTAGAAGTCTTAAATAGGAGAAATTATGTCATATTTACATCACATTACAGTTATTACATAAAATGAACACAAAATAATATTGCAAAAAGGTTTAAATTTAGAAATTGCGCTAGACATTTATTTGATATTTTGAGAATTAATTTAAAATGTCTCATTTAAAAGAACTTTCTTTTCGTTTTGTTAAAAAATACCAGGAGACAAAGACTCTCTTTACTTAATTCCTTTTATATTAGCTTATTTTGAAATGTTGTTACACGTGTATACGTCATCAAGTTATTTTTATTTCGACATTTTATTTGTGTTTTTATTAATGTTGTACTAATTTATTTGTTCTTACGTTATTTAAAATAAAAATTATATCAGTTTGTATAATTTGGCGAGTGGTTTGGCGATTTATATAATTTGGCGAAATTGGTTGACAGGATAATCAAGTAGTACCGCAGCGGATTTGGCGTTAAAGTTCCCCAATCAAAGAGAAATGAATAGAAATTCGTTTATAGGGAGATCGCCACTGTTTTTTAAATTATAATTCAATCTTTCGAAATCTTTTTAAAGCCGATCAAATTAGCGTGCATTTAGAGTCTGCGGTGTCTGGACGGGGGTTGGCGAGCGTAGCTAGTAGGGGGCCGAGCCCCCTAGTATTCTAAAAAGCTTCACTGTTACTTTTATCCATTATTCTGCCGTCGAGTCGTAACAGCTGAAATAGTGCAGATGCAGATGATTTTTAAGTTTCGAAGTTCGAAGCAGATGTTTTTCGGTTTTATTTGTTTTTCGATAAAACAGTTTCGGAAGGAAATTAAATGCGTAATAATTTCATCAAACTGTCTCTAATTCAATTTCCTGTTTGAAAATGTTTTATTGTATTTCACCTTTTATTTTTATCAGTTTTATTGAATTGTAAAGTTTCATTTACGAAAATTATAATAATAATATTATCCATAATTAGAGTTTACTAGATAAAACATTGCTTAATTTTTCAAAATGTGTACAAATTAATTTAATGGTAATAATGATGACCCCCTCCTTTTTTTAAAAGTAAAATTTGTATCACAGGTAATATATACAAAATATCTTCTTAAAAAAATACAACACGATTATCGAGAAGAGATGAGTTTTTCTTTGTCAATCTGTCATTCGCTTAATATTAATTTTCTGTAGAATAAAACATCTTGTAAAATAATTTTTAAAGATATATTTTGAAAACAAAAAATAAAATATGAATAATTAATTATGTCATGGGCTTTGCATAAATTTTGTACATTAATTTTATATTCGGAAAATGTCAATTTTATTTTAAACGTCTGAAAAAAAAAAAAAAAAAGTTACTTAAAATAGTGAAACACTAAGAGGAAAATATAATGACTTGAATGCAAATTATAAAGCAATAAATGTATATATGACTAAACTTTGAAAACGCTTTCTGCGTGCTCATTAAAAGCTGCTGACTTAACTGTAATAGAAAGTTTTTAGTTTGAAACCACAGAAATATTTCCACTACTCTTTGAGAAACTTCTAGTATAACAGATGATCATTTACAAAAATCTTTATAAAAGATACGTCGAGGTCTGTTTACCTAAAACATTTTTTTAATAATATGAATTTCACATAATTAGGAAATCTCTTTGTGTCGCTGATGAATTAATTACATTTTATGTTATATGAAAATAAAAAGTTTTGGTTAGAGGCACAGAGGCAACTTGGACCACGGTTTAAAAAAAATTTAAATCCGGCAGAAAAATATTTTTTACAGTAAATAGCATGTTTTTAATAATTTTTGTAATTTTTTAAAGTTTTCAAAGAAGTTCACATCTCAGTCACAATGTGACATCACTGAGTGGTGGCATTTTGGTCACAGATGTGACGTGACCACAGTGACTTACAGTGACGTCACAATGACGTCACTGTGACCATGCATGCTATGAGGGTTATTTGCGTGCTACCGGCCGAAAGGGGGTGCAGGAGCAAAAAACGTTCTAATAATGCAATTTTTGTGTTACTGAATACCGTAGAAACATGAAATTTGGAATGGTAGTTACTTATACGATGCTAATGATGTCTAAGGACAGTTCTTAAAACAATCGAAATTAAAAAGGGGGGGGGGAGGGGAAATGTGCGAAAAGCTTTCTAAAAAACGTTCTAAATGTCGATTTTTACTCAATTGCAGGAAGTACCAAACCGATTTCAAAAATAAGGGTGTCAAAATGATGGTGACAACCTTTGCTCCAACATAGGCTACATCTTATGTCGGTATCACTACCCCTAACGGCGGTGCAGAAGCAAAAAAAAGTCCGAAATTGCGATTTTTGTGTTACTGAAGGATCCAGATACATGGAATTTGACATAGTAGTTACTTATTAGATACAAATGACCTCTAAGAACATTTCTTAAAAATAATCGAAATTTAAAAGGGGTGAAAATGCGCAAAAAGCGTTCTAAAAAACGTTCTAAATGGCGATTTTTATGCAATCTCAAGAAGTATCAAACAGATTTAAAAAATAATGGTGTCAAAATGATGATGATAACCCTTACTCGAATATAGACTACATTTTATGTCGGTGCCACTACCCTAAAGGGGGTGCAGGAGCAATAAAACGTTCGAAATTGCTATTTTTGTGTTACTGAAGGGCCCAGATACATGGAATTTGGAATGATAGTTATTTATAAGATATAAATGATCTCTAAGAATATTTCTTTAAAAATTCAATATTTAAAAGGGGTGAAAATGCGCGAAAAGAGTTCTAAAAAACGTTCTAAATGGCGATTTCTACGCAATCTCAAAAAGTACCTACGCTGTAAAAAAATCCGACCAGTTTTCTTGTAAGAATCTGAAAAATAGTTGCCCTTGTCGTACCGGAAAAGTTTCCGACCCAGCTCGGTATAAAATCCATAAAAAAAGGAAATATTCAATAAAACGGTATTTTACGGATTTTATTCAGATTTTGCGGTTCTTATTCCGAGCTGGGTCGGAAAATTTTCCGGTAGGAGAAGGGCAACTATTTTTCCGATTCCTACAGGAAAACGGGTAGTATTTTTTTTACAGTGTAACCTATTTCATAAGTAATGGTTGGAAATTGAGCCCTTGCTCCAACATAGGCTCTATTTCATGTCGGTGTCACTACCACCTAGGGGCTGCAGAAGCAAAAAATGTTCTAAATTGCGATTTTTGTGTTACTGAAGGGCCTAGAATCCTGAAATTTGGCAGGGCAGTTATTGATAAGATACAAATGATCTATAAAAACATTTCCTAAAAAATCGTAATTTGAAAGGCGTGAAAATGAGCGAAAAGCATTCTAAAAAACTGTCTAAATTGCGATTTCTGCACAATCTGAGGAAGTACCGAACCGTTTTAAAAAATGATGGTGTGAAAACGATAGTGACAGCCCTCGCTCCAACATAGGCTGTATTTCATGTCGATACCACTACCCCAAACGGGGTGAAGGAGCGAAAAACGGTCTAAATTGCGTTTTTTGTAATACTGCAGGGGCTAGCAACTTGAAACTAGGCATGGTAGTTACTTATAAGATATAAATGATCTCTGAGAACATTTCCTAATAGTTCGAAATTTAAAAGGGGTGAAAATGTACGGAAAACGTTCTAAATTGCGATTTCTACGAAATCTCAGAAAGTACCCAACCGATTTCAAAACTAATGGTTGGAAATTGATGATGACAGCCCTTGCTCCAATATAGGATCTATTTCATGTCGGCGTCACTACCGCCTTGAAGTTGCTTTTAACAAAAGTTCTAAATTGTGATTTTTGTGATACTGAAGGGGCTAGCAACTTGAAATTTGACATGGTAATTACTTATGAGATGTAAATACTCTCTGAGTTGAGTTCCTTAAAAGTTTTTAATATAAAAGGGCTGAAAAGGAACAAAAAGCGTTCTAAAAACGTTCTAAATAGCGATTTCTACGCAATCTCAGGAAATATAAACTGATTTCAAAAGTCATGGTTTCAAATTGATGGTGACAGTCCTCTCTCCAACATAGCCAATATATTACGTTGTTGTCAATACCACCTGGGGGTTACAGGAGCAAAAAAATGTTCTAAATTGCGTTTTTTGTGTTAATGAGGGGATCTAAGATTTTAAATTTGGAATGGTAATTACTCCAAAGATGCAAATGCTTTCTAAGAATTGTCGAAAGAAAATTCCAAATTGAAAAGTATGAAGTGAGCGAAAAGCGTTCTATAAGCATTCTAAATTACGATTTTTATGCAATCGTATGAAGTACGAAACTGATTTCAAACATAATGGTTGCAAATTGGTGGTGATAGAACCTGCTCAAACATAAGCTATATTTTATGTCGAGGGTGGCAGGTGCAAAAAACTTTCTAAATTGCGATTTCTGCGGTACTGAAGAGGCTAGAAACTTTAAATATAGCACGATAGTTACTTATAAAATATAAATGTCCTCTAAGAACAGTCGAAAATAAATTCGAAATTAAACAGGGGTGAAGCGAAGGGAAGGATCGAAAAGCATTCTAAAAGAATCCTAAATTACGATTTCCATGGAATCTCAGGAAATAATAAACCGATTCCAGAAGATATTGGTTCCGAATCCAGAGTGATAGTCCCTGATCCTATACGGGCTATATTTTATGCCGCTGTCACTACCACCTGGTTGGCTTAAATAACAAGAAAGACTTCAAAAACATCTAAATTCCGTTTTCTATAGAATATTAGGAAATACCAACCGATTTCAAGGTTAATGTTGGCAAATTAACGGTGACAGGCTCTGTTTCAACATTTTTCGAGACATTCTATTTCAACTCTGTTTCGGTAGTTTATGTTGGTGCCACTAATACCAGAATGGCTTAATTTGTAATTTTTGAATTATTTCAAAAACTGTTCATCTAATAAAAAATAGTGATGCAGATATCACTTGGCATATTTCAACTATAGTGCGAGCAAAGCCGCGGGGTTTTCTAGTATTTTTAATATTGCTGTTAGTGTGTTGTCAAAGTATTACTTTTAGATGAAATGAGTTTGAACTACCTATTTGTTTAAAAATTCGTTTATTTATCAGCTTAAGTATTTTAAGAATATAAAAATTTTATATAGGCAAGATATTTATAAAAAAAAAAAATTCTAATTTTACATTTATCGATTTACAGTTAACTACTTTCCAATCTCTATAAATAAAATATATACTAACATATTTAATAATAAAAGAAAGATAATGTAGAATTGCAGAAAATGCTTTTTTTTTTATATTTTCCTCTCATAAAATAAATGCACCTAAAGTGGATAATGTACCTGTAACAAGGCACTAACTTTTAAAGTTAAAAAAAAAAAAAAAAAAAAACTTCAGCGGATTTCTGTAAACGGATTCAAGGAAATTTGGTTGATTAAGCTATTAACTCTGCTTAAAATATTTTGATTTTTTTTTCTGTTAATGAAAATGTTATTCTCTAGAAAGACTTTTTTTGTAATTTCAATATAACAGAAATTTTGGAAAATTCTCAGATTTCTTTATGGTATAAGTTTTAATTTAAATAAGTGTCTTTTTTTAATAATGTGTTTATTTGTCATTAAACTACCAATGAATGGACCTTTTTCTCCCTTTCTGTTCGAGACAATAAAAATCGACATTTTACCTTATGTGACGTCACAGGAATACTGTCTGCCGTATTTATTGCTATGCAGATGATTATAGAACATTTCATTTACACTTAAAATAATATAAATAGTTTAGCATTTGTTACCAGCTAATAATTCATAAAGAAATGGAGCCTAGTCTTCCTTTCAGTTCGAGGCTATAAAAACTGCCATTTTACCTTATGCTACGTCATAGGAATATTGTCCATTTGATGGATAAGGGGAAAAAATAAAGCTTATAAAAGGAATATTTAAATAACTTTTAGGTGCGGCCTAATCGTGATAGTATATTTGTATTTTTTGGAAAATTTATCCTTGGGATACCAAACGAAAATTTTTTTGGAGAAGTAGTGTCAGGTTTATGCAGATGTGAAATTTTGAACTTTTAAGGAACTTTTCAGTCCCTTTTTTAAGTCATTTTTCTCCAAATGACGTTTTTGGGCATAGCTCGCAGGATATCTCGAAAACTTCAGAATATTTTTTCATGAAATTTTCAAAACATATGACTCATGCTAGTCTGTATCAACTGAACCTAAAATTTCTTTTTCTTTGTTGAAAAAAATATATATTTTTAAATTATATACTGTTGAAATTTTTAAAATTTTGCATTAGCTAAATACAACTTGGTATTAAAAATATAAAAATGCTTGAAATACAAATTTATTTAGATTCAGGGTTATTACTATAATCTGAAGTATAAGTAGACACCAAAATTTACATTCTAGTTGCCATATTTATTTTGTAATCCTGCGCGTAATCTGTTATACCAATTTTCTGCTTGTTAAATATCTGTGAGTTTGGAGCCACATGTAAATGCTAATTCAGCATCTTGCAATTTTTTGAATACATGAAATGAAAGAACGTACGTATATCTTTCAACCCAATAAAAATTGTGTTTAAAATCATGTACATTTTAAGATATTAAATGTTGAAAATGGTGTTTTTTTTTTTTTTCATTTTTTCCAATTTTAAGAGTCCTGAGACCCCTTAAGATGAAAAATAATCTGCAATATCGCTTGTATTTTGTAAGTGATTGGCGGAAGAAGTGGAGTTTTGTATTTGCATATTTGAAGCTTCATAAAATCAATTTCAATTAGTTTTTTTACCCGACTGCCAAGAAGGGTTATGTATTTCACGCGTATCTGGGTATATGGATTTCTTTATACCCTCTAAACATCCCAATGGCTGGATGGATTTTAATGAATGAGGTCTCTATGGACTTGTCTTAACCGTCCGATGGTTATAGGCTAGATTTTGTTTTCATAAATTCAAAATGGCAGCAGTAACATACAAATTGAAAGTAGAGACGAAAAAAACATTTTACGCACCCTATTGAGTGGCATATCATTGGATAGGTCTTTCAAAATGAAGACAATGTTTCGTTGACTATTTTACAGTCGGAAGCTCCGTTTAAATATGACACAACCTGAAAGTTGTGTAAGTAGAATCTCAAGCTTTACTGCAACTCTAACCTTCATAGACATGTATAGGCCTCATGAAAACAGTGTTTATAGATATGAACTAACAAACTGAACTAACTATAGATATGAACTAACTTAAAAGTCATCAATACAAGTAAATAAATAAAAAAAAATAGGTAAGTAATATAAAAATAGTTTCACAATGATGAGAGATAATTAATTAGTTCGCTTTTTACGCAGTCGGGTTTTTTGATTTTTCAAATTTAATTTTTACTTTTTATATATAGAAATAATACTTTTCGAGATGTAATTTCTTAATTAAATAATATAAACCTTGTAATATCAAACGAAACCTTTTTGTGGGAGTATAGTCAAGAGGGGTAATTATGACCATATTTTATATTTTCAGAATTTTTATTTTTTTGCTTATTTCTATTTGGAAAAGAGGTGTTTTTAGTACATAGGAAGTAATTTTGTTTTTTAAGAACATATCTTTCAAAAGTTTTAATTCTCATAGCAGTTTTTAGCTCACAGGCTATCAAAGCCTGAGAGCTTATGTGCTTGCCGGTTCTGTATGTTCGTACGTACGTACGTAACGCGATATCTTTTGATAGAAATATCCGATTTCCTTCAAAAAAATTTTTTTTCAGGTTCATTCTGATAAGGCGCTTCCCTGATTAGTTTTTGGGGCTCATTGGTTAAGGATAAAGGGTGAAAAGGTGGACTAGTCCCTCCGCCTTAATTTAGATAAATGAGTTTTTCATGCAGTAATATTCAATTAGTTCCAAATTTGGTATACCGGTTTATTATGCTAAGGAGCTTCCCTGATTAGATTTTGAAGCTCATTACTTAAGTATAAAGGGTGTAAGGGGGCTAGCCCCCCCCCCTTTAATTTAGGTAAATGGGTTTTTCATGTAGAATTATTCGATTTGCTCCAAATTTGGTATACCGGTTTATTATGTTAAAGAGCTGCCTTGATTACATTTGGAGGTTCATTAGTTACATATAAAAGGAAGAAAGGGGGCAAGCCCCCTCCCCTTAATTCAGATAAATGGGTTTTTGATGCAGAAATATCCGATTTGCTCCAAATTTTCTATACCGGTTAATTATTTTAAGGATCTACATTGGTTAGATTTGGAAGTTCATTAGTTAAGTATAAAGGGAGGAAAGGGGGGGCTACCCCCTCAATTTCGATAAATGGGTTTTTCATGCAGAATTATTCGATTTGCTCCAAATTTGGTATAGCGGTTTATTATGGTAAGGAGCTTACCTGATTAGATTTGGAGGTTCATTAGTTAAGTATAAAGAAAGGAAAGGGGTCTATACACCCCCCACTTTAATTTAGGTTAATGGGGTTTTCATGCAGAGTTATTCGATTTGCTTCCAAATTTGGTATGCCAGTTCATTATGTTAAAAAGCTTCCTGATTAGATTTGGAGGTTCTTTGGTTAAGTATAAAGGAGGGAAACGGGGGCTAATCCCTTCATTTATTTTTTGAGCGGCAATATTCTTTGAAATAAGAGTATAATATACAATTAGTGTGAATAGCCTGTGAGCTCAATGCCATCAGTTTAACTGGGCAATTTTGTTTTATTTTTTTTTATCTTAAACGGATGGATATAATTACCCCAACCAAAAACTCACAATCACATAAGTTTGGGGAAATTATGACCACTATACCTTCTCTTTATACTTGCAAATACACATTTGTTTGGGGTAATTGTGACTACTTTGAAACCCAAAGTGACAAATCTGTTTATCAAAAATTTTATAGACTTAGTATCACATTGCTAGTCGGATCTCAAAAAGGCTTCGGACTAGTAATAAAGAATATCTAAGATGAAATATACATTACGAGGTTAATATCTAAACTTGAAACACAATTTTACCATACACAGTTTTCTCCAATATGACGGCGGTCATAATTACCCCCTAGGCATAATAACCCCCACCTGACACTAATTTACGATTTTTCTGATGTCAAATTTTAAACTCCTAATATTTAATTTGTTTTCAGGTACAACATAATCTGCAATGTGTCTAGTTTTTAAATCATAATTCGAAAACTACTTGGCGGAATAGAATGGAGTATTGTATCCCCATATTTGAAGCTTCATGAAATGGGTTTCAGTTAAAAATTTTATATATATTAATTTTTAGAATAGAAATTTCATAATTTAATAGTATAAAATCTTAAAGTACTAAAAGAAATATTTTTGGGGAAATAGTTTGTTTTTAAGCAGATGTAAATTTAGAACACCTAATATTAAATTTATTTTTAGGTGCAAAATAATCGGCAATGTGTTTATATTTTTTAGCATAATTCGAAAACTATTTGGTGGAATAATATGGAGTTTTGTATTTGCATAATTAGCTCTCTGCAATCGACATCAGCTAAAATTCGTATACATATTTGTAGAATTATTTCCGTACTATATAATTTTTGAACTCGTATTTTTCAACTTGTAATTTCATAACTTAAAGAAGTAAAATCATTTTTCTAAAGAAATATGTATAATAAACTAAATAAAAATTAAGCTAAATCGATTTTTAGAAACTTCGAATATGTTAAACCAAAATTTATTTTATTCTGCCCAGTAGTTTTGGATTTATGATTTAAAAACTGCCCAAATTGTAGATGTTTTTTCCAGTGTTAATACTAATTTAAAAAAAAAAATTAGTATTTAACACCAAGATTTTAATTTATTCTCTCAACTACTTTGCTAAATAACTTTCCTTTGAAATCTCAGTTTTTATTTTCGAAAAAGAAAAAGAAAAAAATGTATGCGTTTAAAATATAAATGTTTGAACATATTTAATATGAAGACCCCCACCTAAGCTTATTTGTTTAATATACCTGTAAAGGAGACTTAATTACCAATCAATTAGCTATTTTCGTTTTAATCTCTTGCATTATGCTATAAAATAAAAAATAAAAAAACTAACCGACCTTTATTAAAATTAGTTCTCCTCACGCTCTAAATATTTATACATTTATTTAATATGTTTAGAGTAATTCAATGATTTGTAAATTGTATTGCTCTTTAAATTTTCTAGCATTATGCACTTTGTACTCCGCTTGTTGAAAGTAATTGTTTAAGAGCACCTGTTTATGATGCCATTATCATTTGCTTTGATTATTAATTTTATGCCTAAATTCTCTTTTGTAATATTAACGATTTCATTTCAGCATGAAGATTTTTTTTCCTTTTCAAAGATTTTAATTTTAAAATTGCATAAATTTAATTGTACGTTGAATGGGTTAATAATACAGAATGAGCATCTATTTTATTGAACAATAACACATTATTTTGAGGGTAAACATTTTATGGAAAATCTTTTCTAGTAATTTCCTATGAACATTTTATTCGTATAGTATGAACGACACAACGATTATATTAAAATTATAGCGATTATAGAACAACAGAACGGTTATAGCAAAATTATAAAAAAGAAGTTGAAAATCGCTCGTCAAACGTCCGTACGATAACTAGTTTTATAAAACATTTTTGCACCGCATTTTGTACAGAATGTATATTTTAGTGCACTTCATAAAGGCATAGCAATTTCATTGTGTTCGAAAGGCTTTAACATAATTAAAGTGCACTTGCAATAATTTTTTCCCATTGGCCGCAATGCAACGGGAAACTCTTGACTGTCCCTGTCATTAAACTATACATCCGATTTTCAGAAAATTTGAAATGACGCGACAAAATTTTGCAACAATTATATATTTAAAATTTCAGACCATTCGGTTGGGTAGTTTTTGCTCTGTTATATGCGGACAGACGGACCGAACGACGACTATAGATGCTACGTATTTATATAATTTCAAACGCACCTAAAAAGGTTGTTTTATTCATATTTTTATTCATTAAAAAAATTAAATCTGGAATTTTTTCACGAATCATTTGGGGTAAAACTGTGAAGTTTCTCTTTAATATGCTTTTTAATATATACGGTTAATTTTAACACAGGTATTCTAATTAGTAAATAATTCATATAACTTACAATTCATATAATTTACAAAACTGGCAAAAAATGTCCGGGGCAGGTTTCGAACCAGGAATGTATTGGCTGAAGCTGTCAATTATCTGTTAACTGAGCTATCCCAGACGAATCGGGAGGACCTAATTCACCCAGCTAACCCTATTGATCGTAGCATGTGATCTGATACATGAAACAGCTCAACAGAATAACCGCATGTTATGGAACCCCAGTAAAACTCTTTATACGTAATTACACTAGATTGAATTTAACAAAATTACAGTAAAACCTCCGTAAGGCGACCTCATTCCGTTCCAATATAAATGGGTCGCTCCGAGAGGTGGACTCTTAATGGAGGTCATGTTTAAATCCAGATTTTAATTGTTGAAAAAACGTAACAAGAAATGTTGCTAAAATTTATTTTTCACATTAGGAAAAAATATGGAAACTTAAGAATTGAAATATGAAAACAATAAACGGTCAAGTGCGAGTATTACTCGCGCACAGAGGGTTCTGTACAATAAATATACGAATTAGTAATTGCACTATTAAAAAAAAAGTTGCTAAAGGAATACTAACACTTTGTAAAAAACTATGCAAAGTTGTGTTGGGTATAACAGTATATACTAGAAAAATGTAAATCGATATACCATGAAAGTTCAAAGAGATATGGAACATAAAAAATATCAAATACAGCCATTCTGTATAACTCATTTTTACTTTCCTCTATCTTTACAAGAAGAAAGTATTGGATTCGTGAAAATTTTCGAATTTCGGTTTTCGACGGATTGATACATTTTAGGGTACATAAGTAATGAAAAACTTGTTTTTAGAAAATGTCTGTCTGTGAGTCTGTCTATCTGTGTGTGACACAAATTTTGTGGGCGCTTTATCTTAAGAACTATTGAACGGAATTTAATAAAACTTTAGATTCAGTTAGTCCCTGATATAGATTGGTGCTGATTACTTTTTGTGTAAATTGCCCAACAGGTGGCGCTACTATGCTGCAATTTTCCCGATTTCCGCAATAGCTGTATCTCAAGAACTAATGCATGAATTTTCATCAAACTTTAGAATCAGTTAGTCCCTGATATAAACTGATCCTGATAAGTTTTGGTGTAAATTGCCCATGAGGTGCCACTACAACTCAGAATTTATCACGATATCCGTAATATCTAAAAAACTAATGCACGAATTTTCTCCAAACTTCAAATTCGATTAGAAGTTCACGAAAGTTGTCCCTGATTAGATTTTGGTATAAATCGTCTAACCGGTGGCGCTGCTGTGCTGCATTTATCAGGAAGTATTGACATGTATGAGATAGAAGAAAGTTTTGGGATTGACACATCCGACTAATTTATTATTATCTTAATCTTTTTATAATGAACTTAATTCGGTCCTGACAATAAAAAAAAAATGCATATTTAAACTTCATTTGGCATTTCATAAAACTAAATTCAGCTTAGTAATAACCTTTCTTTCTACAGTGCAGCTAAAACAAAACATTCGCTCAAAGTTTACATTTGGCATTGAGCTAAGCGCGCTTCGAAAGGAGGTCACAAATTTGCAAAGCCGTCTTGGTCCTTACCGCGTTTTCCAGATAGGTTTTAAATTAACTTTTAAAGCCACTCGAGGAGTATTGAAAGAGCCATTCAATGCAAATTGTCGCGAATCCCATAGTATTTATGTAATTCATACTAATTAAAGGGTCTCAAGAATCTCAAAAAAAAAAAAAAAAAAGGGGGGGGGGAACAAAACGAAAAAATTAAGACCATTTTCAACATTTAATATTTTAAAATGTATGTGATTTTAAAACACAATTTTTATTCGGATTAAAGATATACGTACGTTCTTTCATTTTATGTATTTAAAAAATTGCAAGATGAAGAATTGGCATTTACAGGGTGCTCCAAATAGTCAGACATTTGCAAGCAGAATATTGGTATAACAGCTTACGCGCGATTATAAAATAAATATTGTAACTAGAATAAAAATTTTGGTGCCTACTTATACTTCAGATTATAATAATTACCCTGAACCTAAATAAATTTGTATTTAAAGCATTTTTATATTTTTAATACAAAATTGTATTTAACTAATAGAAAATTTTGAAAATTTGAACAACATAATCATTTAAAAAATATTTTTTTGAACAATAAAAAGGAAATTTTAGGTTCAGTTTTTACAGATTAACATAAAACGTATGTTTTGAAAATTTCATGAAAAAATATTCAAATGTTTTTGAGATATCGTGCGCGTTATGCCCAAAAAAATCAATTGGAGAAAAATGATTTAAAAGTTTCGGAAATGCCGCTTAAGCTATTGAGCCGGTATAATTCTAAAAGCCACAACTTCTGTTCTAATGAGAATTTGAAGGAAACAATTATATTAAAATGTTCAGAAAAAAGGAAGATTAACATCTAAAAAAATTTTAATTAAAAATTTTTTGAAGCAGTCCTGAGACCCTTTGAATTAGTATGTTTATAACAATTTGACGTTTATTGCTTTTATACTGTTACTGGCCATTTCATTACACTCATATATCATTAAAAGTTGTTATCTAGGCTTTAAAAGCCGATGGTTCATAGAGTAACGCCGCCCCTGTCATTATGTATGTCCAAACCGTCCATATCTTTAAGGGTTTAATATCTCGGCTAATTACTGACGATTTATTTCAAAAATCATGTTCAACAATGCTTTTATACTTATGCTACGATAGGTACCTCCAGCGCTGTTCAACAGTTTTAATGAATGCCGGTAAATCAAAATTTGTGTGTAACGGAAAAACGCGATTTTCGCAAAAACTATGCGACCTAGGGTAATCGCTATAATTTTCCTCTAAGGTTTAAATTAACGTCTTCTCCCTCTAATTTTTTCATAATTTTAGTTTCAGTATATTCGGAATTAGATGGGGGGGGGGGGGGACATATTTTTGCGCTACATTTTCGACTATATATTTGAAAATATAATACCTAAAATTAAAAGGAATGTATTTTTGAATAAAGCTTTACGAAAGCTTTCACTCGATACCACACACGATATACAAAGAAAATATTTTTTTTTTCAAGCAACTGAATTTGTCTCTATACATTTTTACTAAATATATTTATACATGTTTAATAATCTGAAAATATGTGGGTCAACAGTCTTTATTACTTCCCCGAATTTGAACTTTCCACGTTCCATAGTTTACGAATAAAGTGCCTGTGACAGACAGACAGACAGACAGACAGATGGACAGACACAAGAGTGATCTTAAAATGGTTCCGTTTTTACTTTTTAAGTACGGAACCCTAAAAATTAATTTTACATAAGTTATATACTGTAGAGTTTAAAAAATAAATACATTGACGTTTGCTTTGATTTTACGGTTTTATATTTTATAACTTTTTTTTCGAAGTTCAGTAAATAAATGCATTTTATTTATTTATATATTATTTTTTTGACGGTAACAAATAATGACGATTTTATTAATTTATCTATTTCTTTAAAAGTTTCCTGAAAGAATGGGGCAGGGGAGTTTATTGATCGTCATTCTTAATTTGACATCAGAGTAAAATTCACTGCCTAAAAGGGCACAAAGGGGTTTAAACACTTAAAAGTTACTGGAATAAAAACAAATTCTAAACCTAGTTTAGAAGTTTGATGAGTAATGCGCTCTCCGGAATTGTTTTTCTAATAAAACCTTCTTCAATCGACCAGGAAAAAACGGAATTTGTTCCATTTTCTTCAAAGAAATGGGTCGCTCATGGAGGGAGTTTAACTGGGATGGTCTCTGAATGGAGGTAAAATTATTATTGAGTCTATGGGAATAAATTTCGTTCCATGAAAAAATGGTCGTTCATGAGGTGGTCGCACAAGGAGGTTTCACTCTATTCTAATTAGTAAAAAACTCATATATCTTGTAATTTTCTAAGTTGGCCAAGCTGGCACGGACATTTTTCACCAAGTTGGTAAATTACAAATTGTATGTATCATTATATTGTTTCATTTTAATTCTGTATTTTTTATTCATTTCAAAACATTTTTTGACAATCTTTCCAATACATTTTTCAGAGATTTATGCCCAGTTTATTCCACTTTTATTCATTGTATATTTCATAATAATTATGATATTTTTTAAAACAATATCATGAACAGAAAAAAGTGCGTGCATTATGAAAATAATCAAATTAATCTTATAAAGTTTATTAATCTACCGGGTGTCCCAAAAAGGACTGACTGATTTTAAAATTCAATAACTTGCAAACGGTGACAGATATTAAAAAAATTCTTGCAGGAGGGTTATGCATAAGGTCAAAAGTTTTATTACAGTGATTTTCAATTTTAGTTCGATTTACAAACAATAGATGGCGCTGTAAGCAATTGTCGCTAAATACAGGCTCGATTTTTGGTCCTTTATCTTGTTCCATGCAGAAAAAGGAGATGGAAATGTATTATCCGGGCCACGAGGTACCAAAAATCGAGCCTGAATTTAGCGACTATTGCTTACAGCGCCATCTATTGTTTGTAAATCGAACTAAAATTGAAAATCACTGTAATAAAACTTTTGACCTTATGCATAACCCTCCTGCAAGAATTTTTTTAATATCTGTCACCGTTTGCAAGTTATTGAATTTTAAAATCAGTCAGTCCTTTTTGGGACACCCGGTATATACAGTGCTCAAAACAATTAGGGGAGCACATGGTTTTAACAAAATTACGCAAATATGTACAACGATAAGTAACATAAAATAAAGCATCCGTAATTTAAAGGGTAGTAGAAAACAGATAAAAAAAACTTCACAAGTAAATTAAAGTTTATGAAGTCAAAAACTAGAGAAAGGAGATAAGTGCAAATATCGGGATTTTGCAGAAACGTCTGTTTCACTGTCTCAGTTGTAAAATTTAATTGCTCAGCTTGTGTTTTGAGAAAAGGTGACTTGAAAATGTTACAACAATGTGATTTAACGGAATCCATGGCTTGATGTGTTATCGGGACAGTTGAATAATGGGAAACACAACGAAGTGCAGCGGACGCTGTAGAGGCCGCAAGAAGTGTCAATGCAAGGCTGTGGAATCGATTCCAAGACACATGGAATGGTGGACATCGACCAGGGCAAGGTCGGCTATGTGTTACCACAGAAACTAATGGCCGATTTATCCTGTTAACAGCTCGTCGAGACGGAACGGGCAATGCTACTCTGCTGCAAACACAATTATTCGTGGATATAAGACGAAGGGTGCCCAGTCAAACAGTCCGAAATAGGCTTCATCAGGGTGGCTTTTAATCACGTAAGCCAGGGGTTTGTATTCCGTTAATCTCAAGCAACTGTGTGGCCCAAAGAAGGTGGGCAACTGAACATCGAGTTTGGAGGCAACGTTGTTGGAGTCAAATTCTGTTTACAGATGAGTTCCGATTCAGTCTGGATGTAACATCTGATGTGTTTTAACATGGAGAGAAAGAGGCACTCAAAATAATCCCACATTCGTTCGTGAAAGGTCACATTACAGACGAGGTGGGTTGATGCTATGGGCTGGAATCAGCATAGGTGGACGTACGGGCCTGCATATCATTCGGAATGGCACTTTGACGGTCTGAAGTTATAGAGACGAGATACTGAGACCTCATGTCGTATTTTATGTCGCAGGAGTTAGTGATTTCTTTTTTTCCGTGCATGTTAAAGTCAGACCTCATACAGCTCGTCTTCTGGAAAACATGCTTGAAGCTGAAACAGTACAGAGTATGGAATGACCAACATGTTCTCCTGACCTGAATATCCGATTGAGCATTTTTGGGAGATACTTAGACGATGCATTCTGCGAGACCAAGGCCTCCTTTTACTGTCCGGGACTTGGAGATGCAATTCTTGAGCAGTGGAACAGTACTCTCCAAAGCCTTATCGATAATCGCATCGCATCTATGGAAAACACGTGTGCAGCAGTCTTAGCTGTTCGAGGAGACCACACGCCATATTAAAAAACTTGCATCATTTCTAAAAAATACTTTTTTTTTTTATCATTTACATGTAACCAAATTGTTGCCCTAAACCATCTTTTTATGTTCTTTCCATCTTTTCAAAGAATAAAAGTTCCCTTACAATTTTTTTGCGTCTTTTTTTTTCTATATTGCGCATTGATACATGTGTGCTATCCATTTCATGCACATACATGGCTGACTTGCACTGTTCTCTTCACTTTTCTGCTTGCTCCCCTAATTTTTTTGAGCAGTGTATATAAAAGCCTTTCTCTGAGTGTATGTCCTTTATACAAATCTTCAATTTCTGACCGATTTGCACGAAACTTGATGCACATATGTTTTAGAACGTGGAAAAGATCGCTGTGTACTTATCCTGTGTTAACTATTTATCCCTTTTTCTACCACCTTCCATAATTTAACATTATAGAAATATATTTTCTAATTGAATCGTTTCTTTCCTGTTGCCACACATCTAAAAAACTGCTCAATAATTTAAAAAAAATTAAAACTCGAGTACTTTTTTTTATAAGCCAATAAAAATTCAGATTGTCTTTTTCATTTATATATATATATATATATATATATATATATATATATGTAAAACGTTAATTAAGCATGTGTTAAAATGACGTAGTACCTTAGTTGAGCGTTTCTAAAGTTAAAAAATCTATTTTATTGAAGTCGTTTCAGTATCAAGAAATCAATTTAAGAAAAAGATTTAAAAAAAAAAATCGTTTGCTATGAGATCACTTTCTAATAATGTTTCATTCTGAGGAGAATATCTTGATCTTCCGAAACTAATTCTAATCCATAAAGCTTTATTTTTAAGCCACGCGAACTAAAATTTCAGTAAATGCAAAGTCATATGAATATATTTATTGCATTTTTGTGCGTATTGTCAGGGAAATCGTAAATTCTGCCACACTATCTGAAGAAAACAAGCATTCTGATTTTAATAGCTGAAATACTTTACTGTAATTACGTCAAAATGATGTATTTTTCTGAAATACAAACGGTTGCTACGTTTTATTTCCTATTTTGTTCGCATGCTATATCATTAATTACCCCCAATTGACTAAGTGTTTCAATACCTTAAATACAATGAAAGCATTCTGGGATTTCTATTGTTACAATTACATAAAATACGATTTTTCTAAGATTTATATTAAATAGAAAATGAAATTTAGTAAATGCTTCTAAGAGCTAGGTCCTTCTCTTTTAAAAGAAAGCTTCCTGATTAGATATCAGGACTGAAAGCTTATGGAATTTGATGTCATATTCATGTTAGTTGCAGTTAAAAATAAGGCAATCCACCGTGAAATATCCGTGGTTAAAGATGGCTATATATTGCCCGTTCACAGCTCTGAAAAAAGTCGCATATAATTTAAAACACTAAAAGCTTTTTACACTTACTATATATTTTAGAATGCCCAAAAGGCAAGCCAAAAAGAATTTTTGGTACTTTAGTATTAACAAGCTGTTAATCGTGATTTTTTTTCTTTTTTTACTATTTATAGCAACCTTTATTAATGTGAAATTTTGAATATCCAACTTAATTTGTTTTATTTATTTATTGTAAATTTTAATTTCGTTTGCCTATTTAGTTATGGAACATTGCACGAAAAAACATGCTAAATTACTTACATTGTAAGAGCAATTGGATTTATCTATTGTAATTGGGTTGCACGCATACATATAAAATCTGTATGCTAATGGTATGTCACGAGTAACATAATTGCACGTTCTTAAGCAACTGTTTTAAGGGCATTATCAGTTAATTTCCATATAAAAAGCGTAATTTAAATTCGTTCTGATGTGTGTTTTCTGGCGTCTTTATTCGACATGACAAGTACCCTGATACTTTCTGGTAAAATTAATCTCAGAATTGAGTTTGTTTTTCATATTTTTTACTGTTGTGGCTTAATCAAGACAATGGATGATAAACATTAATAATCAGATATAGTACTTTTTTTATGATTTGTAATAGATCAGCGTTAGAATATGTTTATTTTTTTCTTTTATTATTGTTATTACTATTTATTCTTTTCATCGGAAAATGTGTTACAGATGCTAATTTATTTTGAAGAAATGAAAAGAAATTATTTGGAAGCTACAAAATAACTTGCCTAAGATATAAAGAATAAAGACTCTGATTATCCTGTAATTTATTTATTTATTTTATTATTTTATTGAGAGGGAATATCGATAAGCATGTCCATCATTAATGTAGAATAGGGAAGATAGGGTTTAAATGAAATGTAATATATTTTAATGAATGTATAGGATAGAAAAGGATTATCTAATAAAGTAAAACCTGATAAATTAAAACTGTACGTGATTTCAAATCACACTTTTAATGCATTTATCTTTATTTATACATTTAGTAACATTTTGAAAGATTAATAAGACACCACATTCCAGAAATCGGATTTTAATCATACATATATCAAGTAATTTCATTGGATATCATTCGGTTCATAGAAAAAAATTAGCCGCAAGCCGCGTTTTTGGCCTATGAAATAGACTGAAATTCGATTATGTTATACTGACTTAATTATTTCACTTTTTAGGTGCGTTCGTAATTATATAAATACGTAGCACCTATAGTCGTCGTTCAGTCCGTCCGTCCGTCTGTCCGCATGTAACAGAGCAAAAACTACCCAACCGAATGGTCTGAAATTTCAAATATATGATTGTTGCAAAATTTTGTCGAGCCATTTCAAATTTTATGAAAGTCGGATGTATAGTTTAATTACAGGGACAGTCAAAAGTTTTTCTTTACATTACGGCCAATGGGAAAAATTATTGAAAGTGCATTTTAATGATATCAGAGCCTTCCGAATGATCTGAAATTTTAAAGATATAACTGTTGCAAAATTTTGTCGAGCCATTTCAAATTTTAGGAAAATCGGATGCATAGTTTAATTACAGGGACAGTCAAAAGTTTTTCTTTACATTACGGCCAATGGGAAAAATTATTGCAAGTGCATTTTAATGATATTACAGCCTTCCGAATGGTCTGAAATTTTAAAGATATAATTGTTGCAAAGTTTTGTTGAGCTATTTCAAATTTTAGGAAAATCGGATGTATAGTTTAATTACAGGGACAGTCGAAAGTGTTCCGTTACATTACGGGAATGGGAAAAATTATTGCAAGTGCATTTTAATGATATTACAGCCTTCCGAATGGTCTGAAATTTTAAAGATATAACTGTTGCAAAGTTTTGTTGAGCTATTTCAAATTTTAGGAAAATCGGATGTATAGTTTAATTACAGGGACAGTCAAAGGTGTTCCGTTACATTACGGGGAATGGGAAAAAATTATTGGAAGTGCATTTTAATGATGTATCAGACTATGCGCTTTATGAAGTGCAAAAAAGTATACATTCAGTACAATATGGGGTGCAAAAAATAATTATAAAACTAGTTATAGTACGAACGCACCTCATTTGCCACGTTTGACGAGCAATTTCCAACTTGTTAATATTTGAAGGTATATATTGGCCGACTTTAACAATACTTTTTGTGTTTTGTTCGGATTTATAGGACTTACAGAAGCTCAAAGTTCGCGTAATTCGTAGTTTTGACGAAAAATACGTAACTTGTGCTATTTTTACCTCAATTTACTCTCTATTTTTAATATTTTACTACGAGCGCAGCATTGCAACACTTTTATTTTAACATATTTTGTATAGTTTGATATGTTTTATAATATAAGCCAAGAAGAATGTGCTGCACAATTGCGCTCATATAAATAATTGAGGTAAAAATTGCAAAAATTGAATATTTTCCGTCAAAACTAGGAATTATACGGGATTTGAACTTGTGTAAGTCATATAAATCTGAACAAAATACAAAAAAAAAAATGTTAAAATCGTACAATATATACCTTCTGAAATTAAAAAGTTAAATAATTAAGTCATTATAACATAATCGAATTTCAGCCTATTTCATGAGCCAAATGCGCGGCTTATGGACCCTGATCCTTTGATCTATGTAATCAAAATCATTTTCTAAAATACTACAAGTTAACGAAAAAGAAGTAATATTAAAAAAAATATTTTAAAGTCAATTCTACTTAGGTCATCAAAGAAAAATTTAGTATAATCCCTTAAGCTAATGTTAGTTTTTGTTGCATTAAAATATCTGAATTTGTTGATTTTCTATAAGCAAGTAAACCCTATTGGTTTATAATGGAAGTCTATGGGAATTTGGTGAAATATTTGAGATATCGTCAAGTTTGCGTCACTCTTGGCGTCTCATTTTGGTCACCAAATTTGGCGATATATCGCTAAGTTCGCAATGAACTTGGCTGTATTTGGCGACAGAACAGGATCCCTCCTATGGTAACCCCCTTATAGGTATTGAGGTGCATTAAATGCTGTACAATAACCAATGGCCGCCATTTTGTCTCCCATATAAAACTAAAATTAATTAATTTAATTTAATTAATTAATTAATATTTGAAAAAGCTGTATTAACATCAAGTGTCATCCACTACACGTTTAAAAAAATGTATTTGAACTTGATTGGATGAATATTAAGTATTTTATTAAAGATTGAAAATTTGAACAAGATATATATAGGGAGAGTGTGAACTAATAGTAGGAATTGAATAAGAAACCTATTTCAAAGGGATCTGGTATGCGTTTCATCTCTCCAAAGTAGGCGAAAATAAAACCGCAGGTAATTCGAAAGGTGCAGCTAACAACTGTTAAATTGAAACTTTCCATGCATAAAGCAGACTGTGTCACAAATACGTTCTCCGGTGTCTTACACATGTTATTGCCCCTTATGTTTTACACAAATGTTTAGTTTGATTACAATAAAGGGTTGGTATATCCACATTCATTATCAACTACCTACTTTAATCGCTAAACTATATCTCCCTTTTCCAGGTGTGGTGAATCTGGCAAAGCATCCAAATCCCGCCGATGAATATATATTTTTTTTTTCATAGTTGAAAATGATGCATTCATTAGTTAATATTTTTTAAACTTCGAAATTTTGCTCTAGCGTATGACTAGAGAAAGATTTTAGTAATTTTCAAGATTAATTCCATCTTATTCTTAAAAGTATTAATCATTCCAGTAGCCATATTATTTTTCCTCTTATTGTCTACTTTCTAAAGAAAGTGAACAATTCTGAAAAATCACCAAATTTATTTATCTTAAAGGTAAGCGGACTAAGCATGTTCCAGTGTGTAATAAAATCATTTACTTTTATGTCACCATTCACAGAATTTTTTTAAATATTACTACTTATACAAGGGAAAAGTACTGAATAGGAGATTTTCCTTAACCGAAGAAATGATGTCAAATTCATTTAAATTAAATTAAATTTGTGATCACTCAAGCATACAAATATATATCGGGTGTACCATAAATTTGTTACCACTTTTTAAATACATAAAAAGTTGAAAAATTGGTATATTTTATTGTAATTTGCGGCAAAATTATTCTCATGCGGGAGGAGGGAATTTTTTTCTATTATTTATTTATTTATTTTTATTTATTTATTTATTTAATTATTGCTAAAGAGAAATAATTTAGTGAATTTTTTTGTAAATAGTTGGCGCTTCCCTTATTTCAGTTATAAGAAATATGCAAATTAGATTCCTATAACGTATTGAATGGGAGTTTTTTCTTCATTTAAATTAAATTAAATTTGTGATCACACGCGCATACAAATATATACCGGTTGTCCCTTAAATTCTTTAACACTTGAAAAATTGGTATATTTTATTGCGATTTGCGGCAAAATTATTCTCATGCGGGGAGAGTTTTTATTTATTTATATATTTATTTGCTAAAGAGAAATAATTTAGTGAATTTTTTTGTCAATAGACGGCGTTTCAAGCCTTTGAATTATAAGAAATATGCAAATTAGATTAATAATACGTACCGAGTGCACGTTTAACCACTTATTTCAAATTCCTCTCTACTAAGGTCGATGTATGTTTTTCCATGTGATGTTGACGTTCGTGAATAAGGCATTATTGGTGAAGCTGTTTAGCCTTAGTCAGAAATCTCCGATCGCAGCCATAAGATGGTATGGAACACAGAAAGCTATGAAGAAGGGAAAAGGTCAAATAATGCCTTCTGGACTGCTCTTCCTCGTTCAACATTTCGAAGAATCCGGAAGTTCGCGCAATCGACCTCGCGGCGACGCACCACGTTTTACTGAAGTCCGTACGTCTGTTGTAAGCTCACGAATGGAGTAAGTAGTTCTAAGAGAATTACAGAGAATAACTGGCATACCAAAGACGTCAGTATTCCATATCCTTCCGTAATAAAAGTAGCGACTTCTATGGATAAAAATTTTCATTTTTTTTTTCTTTTTACCAAAAACAAAACAAAAATAAAATAAAATTTCCTCCGCGTGAGAATAATTTTGCCACAAACCGCCTTTGAATAAACCAAATTTTTATGAATTTTTAAAGTATTAACGAATTTATGGAACACCCAGTATATATAATATTTTTTTACCCTCTTTTTTCCCTTTTCTATTATCATGCGATGCAAAACATGAGGAAATTATGAAATGGTACCCGGGAAACTTATTTTCTGTAAAGGGTGACAAATTTTATCCATCTTTATAATAAAGTACTTCATTATAAATACAGAAAGAAGAAAATATAAATAATGGGAATACACCAACTTAATCATAATACAATATTAGCCCGCCAGTTATCGCGTACTCAGCGATCACTAATGTCAGTTCGTTTTTACTTTTCCCGTTATTTTAAATCTCATGAATAAAATGTATAATTCAAGTAAACTGCAAATGTATAACTTCATTGAAATGCAATAGTCGAAGATTAAGTGAAAAATGTTTCTATTTTACATTTTCAGTATGCGGGGAGCCGGCGGTAAAAAGACCGAGTGCTACTAATAACGTTCTGAAAAAAATCCCTGCCGGCCCGGCCTACAGGTGGAGGTAGATTTCGAAGTTAAGTATACTAATTTCACAAACAAAAACCAAATCATGATTAGAGATAAACCCACTTTAACAATTTTATCTGGCCGCTTTTGACGAGTTTTTATTTCATTTTTATATAATAACTGGTTTTATCAGAATCATGTTAGGGCGGTATTAAAAAAAATACTTTTCCATGCTCAACAACTCGAAATTTTCTGGCATAATTCCAGATTCATTTTTAATAGGAAAAACATTAAACTTCTTGACGTGATTTTTGAAGAGATTTATAAGCGACCTGTGTTTTTAATTTCCATTTAATTAATTAAAACTTGATACATAAACAATTGTTTTCTCAGTAAGACAATATTTCTCGTTTCTAACACAATCGCTTCGGGAAATTCCGTTCAAAATACCCACTTTGACATCATTTTTTGAAATATATTCTGCCTCTGTCAAAAAATCGATCATTACGGTACATTATATAGTTTCTGAATAAGCGAATCTACCAATTGGATGCGTTTGAGAGCAAAAATGAATTTAAAAATGAGTCAGAAAGAAAGCAGTTTGGATTTGAATACTTCCTTTTCCAACACAATCCGCTTCGGGAAATTCTGTTCAAAAGGCCCACTTTGACAGCATGTTTTAAAATATATTCTGCCTCTATCAAAAAATTGACCATTACGGTACATTATATAGTTTCTGAGTAAGAAAAGGTACCAATTGGAAGCCTTTGAGTGTAAAAATGAATTGTAAAATGAGTCAGAAAATAAGCAGTTTGGATTTGAATACACCCTTACTAAGATGATTTTTTTCTTCAACCGCTATGTATTTTTAATTTGTTTTTGCTGTAAGAATTGGTCCTATCCAAAACTTGTCTATATAGATGTTGTAGACAATATTAAGAGGATATATGATAAATTCATGGGGATTTTATATCTTTTGAATTGACGGAGTTATAGATTTTTTTCTTCTTCAAACGCCCTTTTTGTTTTAGTTTTTATTTTTTTTATTTTTTGCGGTACGAATTGGTCCTATCAAAAACTTGTGAATATAAAAGTTGTAGATAATGTTAAGGAGATTTATGATAAAATCAATTGGATTTGACATCTTGAGAATTGACGAAGTTATGATTTTTTTTCTCCCAAAAACGCTATTTTTTGCGCCCCTTGAGCCCATTTTTAACTTTATCAAAAATCTGTGATACATAAATATTTGGCCCTATTTTTAGAAGTAATAAAAACTTTAAACTGATTCGATATGTACAAAATTTAAGAAGTTATAGGGGCCAGTTTTCACAAAACCCCTGCCTATTTCCATCCCCTTGGTCCGATTTTGCCCATTAACGAACTCGAGCGAGATTTTATGCCCCTTGATTTTATGTATCAGTTTGGAAGAGATTGGTGCTGAATTGTGGAAGTTATCGTGTCCAGAAGAAAGTGATATATATAGATACATACATACATAGATAGATAGATAGATAGATAGATAGATAGATAAAGTTTTTTACTGAGGGTGGTTTTGGGCTCTAGGGGTCATGAACGGTGTAGATCTGCAAAATTTTTTCAGAAATTCCAACATAGGAACGACGTCAATAGGTAGTATTTCATACGAAATCTACCTAAAAAGAAGCGACTACTCTCGGGTTAGTATTATACTGTAATTTGATATTATTTACAGCTTGACTAGAGTAACTTGAAAATCAGCAATCTTACGTTGATTACAACAGCGGAAAATCGCTTTCCTAAAAAATTGCATTAAACTTTGACAAGTTAATTTATCTCACTTTCAAATCTTATATTTTTATAAAAGATTTGTGATTATGATATATCAAAATGCAATATTTGACTTAATTTTGAAAACTGAATAATTATACACAAATATTTATTTAATTAGTTTTTCTTAAAAATATGTCCATGTTTTATTTTTCTTCGAAATAAAATGAATCATTATCAAAACATATTTAAATTATAAATAGTTTGGTGAATATGACACTTTAAATGAATTTTCAATGGAGAAAAATTAATCCTCTTCTATTAAACCAATATTTTTCAAAAGATTCCTTTTATCGTTCTAAATAAAGGAACTAATCTTTGAATTTCAATATTTGTTTGCTTTTATTATATAACGTAATCTGTTTTAGGAATCGGACCCCATATATTTACTAATTGGATATTCATTAATTTCCACACACAGAATAATCAATAAGATTCATGGAAGATGTTAAGAAAGCTTTTTCTAAGTTTAAAATATTACATGCATACATCAATCATCATTAAGAAAACTTTGTCGATTGCTTAAAATAATAGATTATAAATGGTAGTTTTTTTCTGTTACAAGAATATAGATGGAAAATAAATAAAAAATAAGATATATAAAAAAATAATATTATTGATTTAAAAAACATCTGTTTTTGTTAGTAATAATAATTAGAAATCTTAGATAAACATATTCTTAAATAGAGTCATTAATTTCAAACAATAATTGATTTTATTAGTACAGAAGATATTATTCCAGGAAATAAAAGAATTACAAAAATCTTAATCATTCAGATCCATTTAATTTGTCCTCAGATATCAGATTAATTTATTTTGGTGGTATCAAATTCAATTACTGTGACTGCATGGTAATGCTACGGCTTTCAAATTAGAAAATGCTTCAGATTCAATTAAATTATGCGGAGTATTCATATGTTTTTTTAATACAGTGTTTTTCATAGGGTTTTTAAAGTTAAAAGGTAACTACAGATTTAATTAAAAGAAAATAGAAGGGATGAATTGCTTAAGAGTAGTTTATGAATATTTTAAAAATATTATATAGGATGATAATCCTTTACCTTCTTGATAAGAATTGCTTACATAAATGTACTTTATTTAAATATACACTGAGAAAAATGACATTTTCAAATATGAGTAAATCTATGTTTTCATTTTGTTATGAAACTTTTTGTTTCAAATATGAAGACCCAATGCTTTCAATTCTGAAATACCAGAAATACTCAGTTTCAAACAAAATTACTTACCATTCATCAAAGGTAGTAAATTTTACCAGGGTAGTTGAATTTATTCATATTATTTTATTTGTTATGATTTCGAACGAAACGCTCCTTTCAATAATAATTTATAACATGAAATGTGCCGAACTACATTTTTATCGTGTTCGCGGAAGAACACTTAAAAGCCGTCGTAATATTATCGCGAAAACGTAAATTTTATCCTTCAGCCTTCGAAATCGAAGAATGGATGAATTCGTAAAGGAAAGACTTCGCAGGTGGAATTTAACAACCATCAACAATATGTAAATACAAAATTCATCTACAATCCTGAATAAACATCAGGAATAAAGCGTTATGTGCTCATATTTGAGTATGTCTATGTTTTCAGAAATGAGTATATACATGTTTTAAACATGAGTAATTTTGAGTCGAGTCATTTTGACTATACGACATACTCAGATATGAGTATTTTTTACTCAGTTTTGAAAATGTCGTTTTTAGAGTGTATAGATAAATGAAAATGGTGAAAATAATAATTATGAATACTTTCAAACATTAGAAGTATATTGTAGGATGATACAATATATCTCTAAAACTATACTTTAACTACATTCCACTTCTTATTTTAAAGCTTGACTAATCAATTTTAAATCTTAAATTTCAGGATTATAGATATAATCTTCGTCAGAATCATATGAAAAAGAAAAGCTGGCAAGAATCAGAATTTTTTGGTAAAATATGATATTTTGTCAAAGTTCATACTACCGAGGTTTTCAACATGACATTTCCGTCTTTAGATACATTAAAGAGAATATGTCATGTATAATTAATATGTTGCCTTCCTTGCAAATAATATGCTGTATTAAGTAAAAATATTACATATGTATAATTTGACTACGTCTTCTATTACTTTCTCTTATACGAAAAACACAAAGTGAGCATGGTAATACTAGAAATAAGAGTGTTAAGGAATTGGAATGAAACTTGAGATGGACTGTGAACTTTCGGCAAGAAGAAAATTTTTATTCCATACGAACCGGAGTTTGCATTAATCGACAAACGCATCTAAACAGTGTAAAATAATAATTTAAGTTAAAGTAATTGATGTGAATTTTTAGTAGAAATTAAATAATGTACCAACTTTATGCCAACTGTTAAAACTTTAACTTTAATATAGTAGTTTTAGTAAAAGCAAGTTAATAACAGTTTGTTAAAACAAAAGAATTAATTTTTCAAGACTAACAAAATAAAAAAAAATTCTATAGTATAAAATTGTATAATAAAAATTGCTTTTAACAATTTTACCACAATTAAAGTAATCTCTCACTTTTTTGTGATAGTTGAACAAAAAATCTTTATACCGATTCATGTTTCAGTTTTGAAACACAGAAATTTGGTCTGTAGCATACATTTCGACTGGTACTAGTCAACTGTCGTAAGCAACTTTTTAACTTACCAACTTACCACTGTTTTGGCGCTGAAACGTTTTCTTGTGCTTCATCACTCCCCTTGACAATTATTGGATCTCTCAATGACCAAAGTTACACGAAAATAGCTTTTGAAAAAAATATATACATATATACAAAATCAGTTTCGATTCTGCCCAATCAACTTTTCAAAAAAATGTCCTCACTTATTCATTAAGCAGGCCAGTAGCGTAGTGGTCAGCGCGACTGTCTACCATGCTACAGGCCGAGAGTTCGACTTCCGACTGGGCGAGGCTCACCCAATCTTTCATCCCTTCGGGATCGATAACATGAGTACCTACCGACGCTGCTATTTTATCATGTTTGTTGAACATGGAAATGTTTACTTGAGAAATGATTGCGTACGAGGAATCAATTATTCCCGGTTTAGAAAACAGGTTACTACACTATAAAAGCTGTTCCGAAACTTTTACGAAAATTTGTGGCAGCAAAAGAATCTTCTGTGTGAATATTCTGTACATATAAGTACTTAATCAAATGTATTTATACAACATTCAATAATTTCATTTGTCTTTTATGGAACATAAATTTTGCTTCAATGCCTTTTTTAAAAGGTACCATTTATAACCAAAGTTTATTCTAAATATACAATGTTGCAGTTAAAATTTTCTCTTAAGAAATTTATTCTGAATTACAGAACGGAATAATATTTCAAACGCTGGAGGACATGCACGTATCTTGTACATTATTAGAGCTGTCTTTTCGGTAACAAATTTCGTTTGCTTTCTAAGAAATATTTTGTATTCTATGTCAGACTAAGATTTCGCAAAATAAATACAGAAAATGTGAAATTCAGAAACGGTAGTTACATTCTTTCTAGAATACGAATTTATATCAAGAAAATAGCATTCGTTTACGTGATGGAAGCAAATGCAAAATCAATTGCTTGTCTGTGATATTATTTCATGTTATATTTGTCATGCTAAATTATATGTAAAGTGAGTAAAGTAGGAACCCAATAAGTTAATTTTAAGTGATAAAAGTATGGGAAAGGTGTATTATTTAAATATATTTTCATTAAATATATATATATATATATATATATATATATATAATAACAAAGCAAAAAATATACAATCTACAGCTGAAATTCAACATTTTCATAAACATCAATTTAAAAATACGACAATTGAAATCCTTCAAATTCTAAAAAATAAATCAGAACGTCTTTATATGGAATCATCATATATGAAATATTATAACACAATTTATCCTTATGGACTTAACAGTGAAGTATTTAACAGACCTGTCAAAGTCTTCGCATCTATAAATAACAATATTGATTATTCTCCAATTTATCCTACTCTTAATCATAATTTAAATGGTAAAACAACACGTAATAAACGAGGAAAGGGTTCATCATCAGTTGTAGTTTCCAAAAAATCTATCACTAAACAAATTAATGATCTTCAAAGAAATTATTTAGAGAATTATAACTGCTTGTTAATTCGAAAAAACATCTTTGCTATTAAAAAGAAACAGATTGTACAACATTTAAATGTATTTCTAACTAAATCTTTCTCTAAACATTTCTCTGATATTTATTTTGACCTAATTATGACTAGGGTTCACCTTTTAAATATTAATTTACAAAAAAAAAAAACATAAAATTCAGAACATGAAAACTCAAATGATAATTACTTTTTCAAATCACATATTTAATAAAATTAATATCAATTCTATAATTAATGATAAAAATTGTTTTTTTCCTATCAATAATCTTCATATATCAAAAACCTTTAAATATCCGAATACAATTGGTAGAAAGATTTTTAACTACAATACATTTTCAAAAAATACATCTGTTGCAAGTAATTTTCCGTGTAACTGCAATGACCACACTCTAAAAAAATACATAAACAATGATCATGGACATATAATCACTGGAAATCTTGATATTGTTAATGATTTTAAATTGAAACAACTAATGGGTTATGGTACTAAATATAGACTTCCCTCTAAATTTAATGTTAAATCTATTATCAAACAGTTTACATATGATATTGATATTTTTATTTATAAAATTTCTATCTCTTATAATAAGCCTATTGAATATTTTAATCAATGGAAAATATTAGTAATTGAAAAATTAACTATGGCTTTAAAAAATAATATTGCTGATTTGGTTTCTATTAATACAAAGCATTTTTTCCAACAAATTACTAAATTACAAAAAAACTACGTTATTACATATGTAGACGAATCTCCTAACAATTATGCTATTATATGCAAATCATATTATCACCAACTTCTTACAGATTGTATTTCTTCTAATAAGTCATTTCGAAAAACTAATGAAAATGTAATTGTAAATAATCGTAAAATTCGAAGTTATTATAAACTATTAAATATTTTATCTACTAACTTTAATTATCCATATTTAGTTCTTATTCCCAAATTTCATAAAACTCCAATTAAATTTAGGACTGTTACTATTGGTTGCAATCCATATAATAATAAAGCCAATAAACTTCTCTTAAAAATTCTTAATCAATTATATGTACCTACTACAAACAATGATAATACACATTGTATAAAAAATAGCTATCAACTTGTCAATATTTTAAAAAATCTTCATTGTGTTTATAATATAACGACATATGACTTCAAAGATCTTTTTAATAATATAGACCTATTAGATTTACATAAAATATAAATGCATTATTTAAAAAGTATTATAAAAAACTGGAATTACCATCTAATATAGATATTGCATATTTTAAATCTTTAACTAACTTCATTATCTATAATAATTATATATTGCAAGATAACACTTTATATTTACAGCATGTCGGTATACCACAAGGCGGTTGTACTTCCAGTTTACTCTCAGACTTATATCATTATGAACGTAATTTTACTAATAATAATCTACATTTATATCGTTATATTAATGACATGATTTTAATTGATACTGATCAATCTGCAATTACTCGATTTCCAGTTGATTATCCCACTAATTTGGAATTAACGGAAAACCTTTTATCTAACAATACAATTAATTTCATATATCTTAAAATTACAATAAAAGACAACAAAACAATCACAGAATTATATGACAAACGTAAAGAATTTAAATTCAAAGTTAATACATTTACAAATTTTAAATCTTGTCTACATCATTCTGTATTTCGAAATATAATACTTAATCATTTATATAGAATAAAATGTTTACGTTCTTCTCCTCTAATTAACAATAATATTAAAAAACTAATTTATGATGCATTAAATCATGGTTTTCCAAACAAATTCATATATTCATTAATATACAATTAGTACTTTTCTTACATGATCTTTTAATACAAATTAACACATGCGTAAACAAAATTACAAAAAAAATTATAAAATAAAAAAATATCTATAAAAAATTAAAAATTGTAAAATAATATAAAAAAAAATTATTATAGGTTGGTTGGGTGGGTAGATGTTAGAGTACGGAGGAGGGTGGTGTTGTCTGGATAATACGCAATGGTTAATTATTAAAAAAAAGGGGGGGCTTTTGTATTATTACTATATTTTTGATACGTATTTTATATGGATGTTGATTTGATATTTTATATGTAATTGGAGAATTTCATTAATATTATAATTAGCTTAATTATTGATTAATCTAATTTACAATCATTTGTTATTAAATTTTAATTTACTAAGGACAATATCATATTAATTACTAATAGTATGCCATTTTTATAGTGATTAATATACATATAAGTTTGTTTAATATAAATATAGTTATACGGTATGTATTAAAATTGGGTAATTATTTTTATTATTATTCCTCTATTCTTTTTAATATTTATCTATTTTCAATTTATTATCGGTTTAATGTTTTTGAATGTCCCACATTCATACTTTTTGGATTTTTATGGATGTATGAAAATAATCCACACTCTATATTTGTGCTTTTTAAGTAATGGGAATTTAAGTATCATTTAACCTTCTATATACTTCCATATGTTTTTTATTTCCTGTTCATTTTATAATTATCTTATATATAATTGATTTAAAAAATAATTTTTATATTATTTTTAATAATTATTTATATTAGTTATTACTGAATTTATTTTGTTTTATAGCATATAGCTATATGCTATATATTATCAATGTTCTAGAATTATTTAAATTCTTAGTTTAGTTTAAATAAGTTAGATAATAGAATATTTTGTATGCTTTTAAATTTTATTAACAATAGTTTTTTTTTTTAAATACATTGTGTGGTTTAAATTAGGTTTATAATTATCTATATATAAGGATATGTTTGGTTTTGCTGTTTAAACAATTATTTACATTCAAATGCTTACAAATATTTATCTTGTGACAGTTGAATAATAAAAGTAATACTAGATGGTAGCACCACAATTTGTCTTTTTAAGATAGCTCTAAATTGTAATTTTTCTAGCTCCATTTCAGTTATAATTTACTACACCAGGGGGTATTTTTAGCTAAATTTTGACGATATTGTTAAACAGTTATTAATTAATTTAATAGTGCATTTTAAATAATGTAATTACTATCTATTTATTTTATTATATTAAATGTATTTAACAAGGTATTTCAAAATTTATTTCAAAATGTATTAACTGCATCCTTTGGTATCAATTACTGTAATTTCTTAACTGTTTTATTCACCTTAATCTTTATGATATTCTGGTAGACATGTGCGCGTGGATATTTGTAAAATACTGAAATATTAATCGGTATGGTGTTTATTATTTATATTTTATATCCTATAAATATTTAAATAGGTTTTATTGATTCTTCCATTTCATATTATTTGTTTCTATTCTGTTTTCATTTTTAATCAATTCACTTGATTTTAATGGTTGTTTGGGCACAAGGGAAAATAATTTTTAGCTTTAGCTTATTTTTCTCACAGAAAACTACCATTTTGCTTATATCATTGAATTCTGTACCCTTGACAACGTAATTCAATATATAAGCTTTTCCATTTTTTTGTCGGTGTCCACTTTTTTTCTTTTTCTTCCATAACTAGGGGGCTCGGCCCCCTACGAGCTACGCTCGCCAACCCCCGTCTAGACACCGCAGACTCTAAATGCACGCTAATTTGATCGGCTTTAAAAAGATTTCGAAAGATTGAATTATAATTTAAAAAACAGTGGCGATCTCCCTAAACGAATTTCTATTCATTTCTCTTTGATTGGGGAATTTTAACGCCAAATCCGCTGCTGTACTACTTGATTATCCTGTCGACCAATTTCGCCAAATTATATAAATCGCCAAACCCCTCGCCAAATTATACAAATTGATATAATTTTTATTTTAAATAACGAAAGAACAAATAAATTCGTACAACATTAATAAAAACACAAATAAAACGTCGAAATAAAAATAACTTGATGACGTATACACGTGTAACAACATTTCAAAATAAGCTAATATAAAAGGAATTAAGTAAAGAGAGTCTTTGTCTCCTGGTATTTTTTAACAAAGCGAAAAGAAAGTTCTTTTAAATGAGACATTTTAAATTAATTCTCAAAATATCAAATAAATGTCTAGTGCAATTTCTAAATTTAAACTTTTTTGCAATATTATTTTGTGTTCATTTTATGTAATAACTATAATGTGACGTAAATATGACGTAATTTCTCCTAAGACTTCTAACGCGTGTTAATGAATTTATTATTTTACAATATCCTTTCTCTTTTAAAATTCACTTGTATACTTTTTATGACGTAATTTTTAATAAGTTCCTGCTTTTTATACGTAATTATTTAATTCTAATTTGAAAGTTTTTTTCCTGTTTATAATAGTCACGTGTAAATAAATTTTTAATTTGAAGCAAACATTATTGCTTGCGCTTTTTATACAGTTGGCAACAGTTTAAATTAGTACAATTTTCTGAAATCTGTAAAAATTATCTCTAGAAATGCTGGAAATTTGAATTTAAAATAGAAATAAAACCTGAAAAAATGAGTCAAAATAAAAAAATTAATGCAATCTGCACTCCGGCAAATTCTAACGCATAAAATGATCTAAAAATGAATACACTGAAATTTATAGTTTTTGCTGCTATAAAACTTTTTTAGTGGAATGATTTTGTCCAACTTTAGCATTAAATAACTCTTAAAATAATTCTTCGATTTGAAAACTGTCTGCATCAGCGTGTTTATCAAACATTTCTGTATAAAACCACCGATTTTCATATTTTTGTATGCATTATTTTTGTTAATATTAACGAAGAAAGGCCTCCGGTCACAAAAAAATCAAAACCGGCGGCGGCGGCGGCGGCGGTGACAGCGGTAGTTACTTTTTTTTAGAATAGAGAGAGAGAGATAATTCTTATAATAAATTATTATTTTTTTTTAAACTTACAGCTTTAATTCATAATATTTGACGGTGGTAGGTTATGTTTAATTAATGGTTATATATATATATATATGATATCTACTGTCTATTGTGTTTTAGGTTTGCTCTCAAACCCACATTGGCTATTTTCTGACAATTTTTATATATATTCCTGTTCGCAAACATATGAGATTGGTAGGCACTTTTATTTAAAAACTATATAATCAAACCATTTTATTAGTTTTTCTAGAAAGGCAGCACATTTTTTATGAAACGCTGTGAAATCCGTCGTTTTGAATCGAATTTCGGACAGTGCGAAAAAACAAAAAACTGCAGTACTAAGAAATGTATATAACTCAAGCTCCAAATCCTTTATCAGAATAAAAGTCAATTACAAAATCACATAAATAATCATGTCTGTTGCACATATAATGATATTTCAATTAGACTAATTACTATAATGTAAATCAAAGATTGTGCCACGCAATTGTGCATGTTTTGCTTGAACTAAGACATTATCACATTTCATTAAAAGACAAAAGTACGAAATTTGCCCAAGTAAAAAAATTGTTTCAATCAATGAATGATGTTAAACCTGTTATTATTTATTTAGTTAATTTTAAAAGTTACACTTCATATTTTAATATAAAAATTAATCCAAACTTTTTCCTGAAAAATAAACTATTACACTACTTTCCACTTAAAAGAAACAAAAATTATTAAATTGAAGTTTTATTTAAATTAATCAAATTGAAATGTTATCTACCTAAATCTACTAACTCCGGAAATCTACTACTAACTCCGGAGAAAATTAGAAAGTTTCGTTTTCACATTGCCACTAACTTGAGCACGCAACTTAGAAATTTTAAATAGCTGTACATAAAATTTTTAATATTTCAAAAGCCTTTAATAGCATTTAATAGGATATTGCTGAAAAATATAAAAATATAAAAGTAACTTATTCAAGTTTTAGAAGGATGCGTTTAAAAATAACGAATAAACTGATTTATGTAAAAATTTACAGCCAGTTTAACTTTTGTAGCTGAGAAGTGATGCAATTGCACCAATTAGTTTAATGAGAGATTGATTTTTTCTATCTTAGAAACCTAAATTTAGGTATGTGTGACCTTTATTTTATATTTATGAAAATTTTAAATACAAAAATATCTTCTTAATAAAAATTGTTAAAGATATACAATGTTTTATATATAATTAGAATTTGATTATCATTTTATGAAAATACATTTTGAAATACTGTTCATTAAATTTGGAATTAATTGCATTATTTCAGTGTGTGTTAATAAATTAATATAGAATTTTTATTAATGAAATCTAAGAATACAATGTTACAGTCTAACATAAATTGTGGTATTGAATGTTATACATCGCTCTTCATGGTCACACACACACACACCAAAATAATAATAATAATAATAATAAAATCTGATATTGCACTGAAAAAAAAAAAACATCTAAGACCACAGAGGCTAATATATATTCGAGATACTATGAAGCGTATATAAAAAATAAATTTCTTTTGCTGCAACCTATTTTCAGCATTTTTTAAAGTATTTTTTACATAATGAAGGGAACGAATATTTTTTCCAACTGGATTAAATCATATTCAAGGCTGGAGCAGCACAGTTGAAGTTTATTCCAACAGAGCGAAAAATGTCCAGACCAGGGATCGAACCTGGATACTTGGCGTGCCGTGCCAATGCCTTACCTGTTAGGCTATCCGGACCGATACCTGGCTGACGCAATTCACTCTTATTAGTTGGACTTGGCTGCGAACTGCAGCGCTAGTTTCATTCATCCGAGCTATAACTATAGCATTATAATAGCTATATATAGCTATATAGCATTATATAGCATTATAATAGCTATATATAGCTATATAGCATTATATTATAGCTATAATGCTATAGTTATAGCTCGGATGAATGAAACTAGCGCTGCAGTTCGCAGCCAAGTCCAACTAATAAGAGTGAATTGCGTCAGCCAGGTATCGGTCCGGATAGCCTAACAGGTAAGGCATTGGCACGGCACGCCAAGTATCCAGGTTCGATCCCTGGTCTGGACATTTTTCGCTCTGTTGGAATAAACTTCAACTGTGCTACTCCATCCTTGAATATGAATATGTATTTTTTACAGTTCATTAATAATTTTTCTCAAACTCGAATATAATTTTTTTTGTAATGTCATCCATTTTCAAGTTATCATTTCTATGTTCAAAAAATTATACAAACAAACATGATTTATTAACAGCATCAGCAGTAACAATACAATTTACATTGTTTTGTAACTGTTGTTTGTATAAATTGAATTACGCAGCTGAAAATGTTTAATGGATAATATGTAGCATGAAAAAGCCGATATTCTGGTTTGAGAAAACTGATTAATACATAATAAAAACAACTCGCTAAAGTTTCCGAAAATCAATGGCAGCAAAATATCTTTCTTTTGCAAATTCTTTTTTTTTATCTGGAAAATATATTGTTTTCTGAGTTCTCCCAAGGATAAAGAATGGTTTTCAAAATAATGGATAACTCGTCAGACGTTATTGTAACTTTTGTCGTGGTTATATTATGTTTTTGTTGTATAAAAAACATTTGTTTTGTTTCTTACAATGTCTCTATGAAAACGTTATAAGCTTGTTTTGGATGTGAGAACTGTTCATTTTCTACCTTTAGGCTCTTAAAAATATAAAATCAACACTTTTAATAATTAATACTTCTAATATTTAATTATAATTTATAATACTTTTATGACAATTGTAGAAATATATGTCTTTTCTTCCAAAATCTAACGTAAACAAAAAAAAAAAAAAAAAAAAAAAACAAAAAAAAAACATAAAGAAGATTTAAAAATAAATTATAATTCATATTTTCAGCTGTAGTTTCATCACATTTTTAAAGGTATACATTACATTTTTTTCTGAAAGAAGTTTAAAATGATCATCACATTTTTAAAAATATAGGGTCAGTTGGGGTAATTATGACCAGGAGGTAATTGTGACAGCCGTCATATAGGAGAAAACTGTGTATGGTAAAATTTTGTTTCAAGAGTAGATATTAACCTCATAATGTATATTTCATC